>QFDD01005254.1:0-17648 GCA_006871305.1 Vachellia collinsii | reverse complement strand
AACACGTTCACATAATTCCTGTCTACATTTCTTTCTTTATGCTCCCTCCGTACTATATTTTTATGTGACATGATCCGATTCACGATGTACATTTAATGGAAGTCTAAAATTTTAAGCAATTTTTTTTTTTTCATTTTTTGCTTACGCTGACTATGTATTTTGCACATATTTTTTTCCCTATTTTCTCACTCACTCTCTTTATAAATAATGATATCTTAACAGCAAAATACACTTTTGCATTAAATGTTTTTAATCTTTAACCAATTTTAATTAACTTTTTATTTTCTTTAAGTGTGTGATTTTTTTTTTTTTTGCTTATTCTATAGAGCATCGGACGAAGGAGTTTCTATAATTAGCTATTAGGTAACGACATTATAAAATTATGTTGGATCACATGGATTTTAAAATCAATTAAAGAAACTGACAAAAAATAAAGTAATTAAAGAAGGTTAAATGGAACTTCTTTAAAGCAATGGAACCAACGGTCATGTTGGTTGTTTTTTTTTCTGGGCCAAGTGGACAAATAAATAGAAGTTATATTAGGTCCTCGTACAACTGTGTCTCCAAAAATATTTGATTGTATTATGTCAGTTATTAATAATTATTAAATTAATGATTAAGTGAGAACCAGATGCTTTAGAGTTGTATTACTTCAATTGTTTAACATAGAACTTAGAAGAACGAGATAGAAATTGGATGGACCTGCATTATCTTCCCTTTTATTTTAATGTCTCTCTTCTCTTGAAAAATTAAATAATTGAGCAAATTTAAAAAGGAAAAACATTGTCTCGTCCCCCCCTCCCCCTCCAATCACACAAACAAATCTATCTATTTTTTTAATTTTATCTAAAAAATATTAGCAATTAGAGGGTATGGGCCTGTTCTTCTCTCTTCAATAAACGGATACAAGTTAGTTACGTTCTCAATGATATGATTAAGAATCTAATTACGAGATAGAATAGTACATAATAATATTTTTCTCAATAAAAAATAACAACAGGATCTCTAAGCAGAATAACACAACAAGATTACTTGTAAAATGATTAAGATGCAATTTTAATAATTAAATTTTTTGTCAAACACCTCTAGCACAATTAAGTATTCAGTGACGTAAAAGTAGACATAAATATTGCAAAGAAATGCAATTTTAGTAACTTTGTTAAATTTGTTGAAAAAGTCCATTATAAAGGAGAAATACTTATAAAGATGAAGGAATAATAAATGCATCATAACATTCAAGAAAAGACATACATTTGTTACTAATTATTAAAATTGCTAAAATTACACCACTTTTAAAAGTTTATGTTTACTTTTACACAATTCAAAACCTAATTATAGCAATTGCTCTTAATGAAAAATTTTGTTATTAAATTTGCATCTTAGCCCTTAATAAAATTAGAGTGAGCATTGTCTATGTGTAAATACACTGCACGATAAATAAATAAATAATAATCAGACTTTAGGTGTAAAATTATCCATATACTTTTTTATATACTTTACTTGTATACAAAAATGTGTAAGAAAATCTTTAAAAATACTACACCATCAAATGAAGCAAACCGCCATCCACGTCTCCCACCACCTCATCTTCATCGCTATCATCCGGTCCTGAATGGGTAGTCTCTACCTCAGAACCTTCACTATCACACGTCTCCCACCACCTCATCTTCGTTGTTTTTAAAGTCGGGGTTGCATTAATTTGTTTTTCTTCCTTTCTACAAAATCTTCATGCTCCATTTCTTTGGCCCTTCCCTTTTGACTTGCAGGATCACTACTCTGTTTTGTAGAAGATGAACAGGGGAAGAGCATGCATGTTGGTAATAGTTTAAGCTGTGACAAGGAAGAAATTAGATATTCTAATATTTCAATGAGCTTGAGTTTTATGTTAATGGGTTGCTCAAGAGTTATGCATGCGTCGGCCTTTTTGTACAAGTTGCTTAATTCAGTGAGCTTCTAGGGATTCAAAACTTGCTGGCTTCAACTTCTAGGGAAAAGAAAAAGTGAGAGAGAACAAGGCTTTGAAATAAAAATATATTTTTTAAAAAATTAAATATAGATTCAGATCAGACTAGATCATTTAGTCTAAAATGTCAACCCGAAACTCGGTTTAATTTGATGACTGAGTTGGTTTGGTTTAGTTCACTTTTTATTTATGCTACTTTTTATTGGGTTGGACTGAAACGGGTTTGTTCTGATTGTACTTGAATTGGTTTGGTCTAGTTCATTTTTTTATTTATGATACTTTTTATTGGGTTGGACTGGATTGTGTTTGTTCGGATTGGATTGTATTTGCTTAGATCGGACATTTTTTGAACAGCTCTAATTTAATGATAATAGTTTTCTTGTCCCATTTTAAAAAGTTTGTGGGTATTTTGACACCCAAGTAGAGTATATGGTGTTAGATGTACATTGAATTAAAAATATATGGGTAATTTTGCATCTAAACCCTAATAATTACAACATACATTTTGTATTGTTATTTTTAATAATTATAAATTGGATAATTTTTTTAATGATCTATGAAATGTCATGTGAAAAAAGGGTCCAATGTTATTTAGTGTCTTATTTAAGCTTTGATGTTTGTTTTTCTTCAATTGCACCTATATATAAAACATGTTTTTAATTAATATTTTTTAACTGTTTAATGTTTAATGGGATTAGAGTATCAGCCTTTTTTCTTAAAACCACGATATTAGAAAAGCCAAACTACAAGCAAGTCGGTTGCATCCTGTGACCAATGCTTGATTCCCTTCCAAAAGCTATCACTATCAGTACCCATATCTTGTACAAAAATAAAAATTATATATATATATATGTCTATATTACTTTTTTATATTTAATACAAGGGTTGATTTTTTTAGAAAAAATTAAATACATTACATAAAATTATAAAAAATAAATATAAACACACATTTATATATTTCTTTATATATATATATATTATCGCGCATGCATGCATGCATGGAATTGACATTTTTGTTGCCCTGCAAGACAAGACTCCTGGCTGGGGCAAAACAACATAAACAGGCTTTAACAGAGACGGGTGCGTGACGTTGTCGTTATATATCAATTTTCGTAATATTTATTATTTATGTCAACAATATTAGAATTTTTTTCAAATTGTTTGATTTTAATATTTAACACTTTTATTTGTAATTTATATTTGTCAAGTAGCCTTAGCCTCCATATATTTCAACGAATTTGAGATTGCACAGTCGATGGTTTATTAAAACTACATTATAACCTCTGATAAATTTGGCACTCTATTTTATATTTATGTAATATTTATTTATATGAAAATATAAATGAATAAATGACACACACATAATCATACACCAACCAAATCAAAATTTTTTTTTCCCTTGGTGTTAACTCAAAGGATATATATTGAGATCAATAAACAATTAAAAATAAATCAATGTGTATTTTTTTATTATTTTAAGAAGGTTTCTTGTATTTTTAAATTAAACCAACGTACATGTTTTTTTTATCAAATTTAACTTTACATTTACATTCACTCAAATAAAATCATTATATTATAAATATTCATTATGTAATTTAACACTTATTTTGATTGAAGACGTAATATAGCTAATAGCTGCAGCACTCTGATCCTCTTTTTGCCCCTGTGAAAAAAGAAGAAGCACTTTAATCCTTTTATATTTTAGAAGAACAAACGTTTAAATTCTCCTAGAAGTGAAAGGGTTTAGTGCTTAATAATTGGTAAGTTTTTCTTCAAATCCCGTTTGAAATGTAAAGCCCAATATCTAATTCATCCAACCTTTTAAAAAAGAAAATTATTTTTAATTTATTTTTGAATTTTTTTATCTTAAATTACAATTTTAAAAAATATTTTAACTACTGAACTTATTGTTATAGTCCGTTTAATTTTTAAATATTTAAATAATATTAATTAAATTTCAAATAAATTATTATTTATTACTACAACATAATTTCAAAAAAATAATTATTTAAATATTTTTTCAGGTAAAAACAATTAATCGGTGATAGTGATATTTTTTAAATTTAAAATATTTTATATACAAGGAGAAAAGAAAGATAAACGACGTCGTCAGATAGCCGCACCAGGCCCCATCCATTTTCAGGCTTCAAGCGCCGCCAGGGGATCTGCGTTTAGCACTTCAACGGTTGTGCACTCTATTATGTGGGCGGTTCAACGAGCTCGAGCATTCCTCTCCTCTTCGACGGCGCCGTCGTGTTCTTCATCATTATCTCAGGCTCGACTACCATGGGAGCTAGGGTTTTCGTTTCCAGGCTTTAAAAATTCTTCCTCTTCATCCGTCAATGGTGGCCCCAATAAAGGCCTTTTGGATCTGCAGGAGATCGAGAAGGTTCTGAACGATGTCAGAGCCGATGACGTCAAGGTCATGCCGTTTCCCAAGCACTGTGATTGGGCCGATCATATGGTGATTGCCACTGGCAGGTCGACCTGGCACGTCAAGAACATCGCTGAAGCTCTAATTTACCAGGTAGGTCACTTGGCTCTGTGTTTTGCAACGCAATGCTTGTCGCTTGAGCATTTAATTTATCAGAGGTCGACAGAGGGATGGCTAGTTTGGTTCAAACCACTGTTATTGCATGCAAGATAGAAGGAATCAAGTCCAATTTCAAAACACTGGTGCAGAGTAATTGCTAATCAGACTACCTAAATAATTGAGCGAACGAATTTATTTAGTTCGATTAAGGTTGCTGATATGTCTCATTTGTTGTAATATTTCCATGACCGTTATCCTTGCCATAGCCGAAAAATACCTTACGAGAATTTGAGTGAATTGGGTAAAGCACAAGAATTAAGTTTAAAAGAAAAATTTATCCTCGGTGGAATTGAGAGATTGGCCATTAGGTATGGTTGTTTTCTGTGTGCCGGTCTTATATTTCAGAGAATAACGGTGACTATTCCTTTCATGTTCTGTGTTGATGCGTAACCAGGCTAAGCAGAAGCAGAGAGGAGCTGCACGAATGGTGCTACCGAGTGTGGAAGGTCAAAAGGGAGGAAAATGGATCGTAATTGACTCTGGTATCTGATGATGCTTTGTTTCATATTTGTCACTTCTGTAATGGGTTAGCTGATTAATTGGAACGACCACAAAGTTATAAACTAAGGCAGCAAATGTCAGGGATGATAGTGGGGATCATAATCTGTTATAGGCATCGTATCGTTTGTTAACATTGTGTAACTGAAGTTTAAGACCATTTCATTTCACCATGATCTGTCAGTGAGAAGAAACTTTTTTTTTTTTTGTTAAAAAAATTATTTGAGCTAGAGAATACCCCAAAAAGGGGGGAAAAGGTCACATACTAGCTAAGTTGATTTTTCTCCCCCCAAGCATTTTTATGTCCTCCATGTGAGTTCGCAAGCACTCATTTTGACTGATATCTGGTATTTAGGATTATCAACTGTTACATTGAGACTAAAATTTTATTACAGAAACAATTTGAAATTAGTTAGTTGATCCCATCTAATTTGCTGGATCTAAATATGCTTTGATTTTCTCTTATTGATTCAGGTAGAGTTGTAGTTCATGCTCTTGATGAAAAGGCCAGAGCTTATTACAATTTGGAGTCTCTTTGGAACTCAGAGACATTGGAAAAAGAACCTGTACGTGTTTCTTGGCTTTGTGCTCCTTTTCCCCTGTGGGATGTTATGTAATAATGCTCTGTTCTAAGCATATTGGATTCATTAATCCAGGATAATTAAATGAAGCTCTGCTAATTTATTTTTCAGAAGTATCTAAGTTGGATTTACATAGGCAGCTTGATATATTAAATTACTCCTAAAACTAACATAATTCAAATGAATCTGGCCAAAAAAGAAAAAAAGAAAGTTCATTTCAATTTAGCATCGTTATTCGGACAACCGTTCATGCTCAATAGCTCCTTTTAGGAACTTGTTCAAAGCTGCATATTGGTCTGGATTTTCATGGGATGTTGAAGTGAGTTTCATTTCAGTGTCTGAGTTATATTATATGTGTATTTCTGTTTTCAGGATTTGGGAAACGCTTTGGTTAAGGTCCGCAGGAAAAACAATTCTAAGAAACCAAAACCAGCACAAAGGAGTGCTTAATTAGTGTTTCTCTACAGGATTCGTGAAGGAGCTAGTAACAGTTGTTTGGGAACCACGAAAGTGCAGGTGCATCAATTGTAATTTGTAAACAGTAGGAAGAGATCAGGTTTTGATGCATGGTCTCTTTCTTGTCCCTTTTTGTCCCATCGTACGGAATACCAACTTTGCAAACAACTTGTATTAGAATGCTGATCAGTTCTATTGTTGTAAGGTCCAAAAAGTTAACAGAAAGAAAAGTGAGGGCAATAAGCTTTTGATATGTATGTATGTATGTATGTATGTATGTGTGTGTGTGTGTGTGTGTGTGTGTGTGTGTGTGTCTCTGTGTGCGCGCGCGCGCGCGCGCTTACTGACACTGTTTCTTTCTGGGGTTTATTTTAGAGATATTTTATCTGCAAGGTTAAACAGAGCTCAGTTGAGTATTTAGGTTAAATAATCTACTCCTACATAGTAGATCCTCTAAATCGTCAATAGATTATAATAAAAAGGAATTTGATATTGGAATGATAAATTCAGTGACTGTTTCAATTTGATTTATAGTTTACGAAATAAATATATAAAAATGCTTTTATCTTAGTTTGCGTAAACATGATTTTTTAACGCCATCTAAATCTAAATTCATTTGATAGATAGATTCCCTCTTTAAATCACATTGATAGATAGGTATGATTCACTAAAGATGTAATGATTTTATCTTTTATTTTTCAAACTATAACATGCATTTTACTGTATTCTAAAATTAGCGTCCCACCGCGTGCAATACCACGTCCACATTGCTGTGTGGAGCAATTTTTTTTTGCCAATGTTGTGTGGAGTAATTGGCTTAGTTACTTCATCAAAGTTGACATTAGTTACTACATTAGTGAAGAAGCAAATGTCTTATCACCCGAAAAAGAAAATAAAAAGGAGCAACGTCTTTTATTTGCCATTTTGAACATTTACGGTTTTTCTTTTTTAAGAATAAAATGGGGAACACGGGTCTTTATTTGAATAAAACGAAATGAAATGCCAAAAATGTCACCTATATCTAACTTGCAGCTAAGAGCCACTTTTAAATGATTTTAAAGAAGAGTTGTCTTTTTTTTTTAAAAAAAAGGCTAAAGTCTATATATAATTCGTTAAGTTAACATTAAATTTTAGTTTGGTCCTTAAATTTAAAAAATGCATTTTTAATCCTTTATCATTAATATAGTTAGTTTTATTTAATAGAAAATTATAATTTAATCACCATTTTTAATTAAATGATGTTAAAATATGATTAAAACATTGATTATATAACATACCTATTTTTATATTTTAAAATTTAACTATATTTTAGTAATATTTAATTATAGAATCACCATTTAAATTTGTTAAGTTACTATTTTCTGTTAAGGAAAACCAACGGCGTTAATAATAAAAGAAAAAAAATTATATTTTTTAAAATTTAATGAATGAAACTAAAACTTAACATAACTTAAAATATCAGATATATAATTAAAAAAAACTAACAACCCTACTTCATATGATTTATGAGAGATACTGGGATGCTTTTGAATTTTTCTTTGTTGCCATATTCTTGAATGTCATTTTCCCTTTCATGTTGCTTATTTGGTCCCAAAAGTGTGAATAAATAATTAATTTTTATTTATATACATTTTTACCATCATATTTATATTTTATTACTCCTTAGTAATAATAAATAGTTGAGCTCCATTTTTAGTGCCGGTCTGGTATGAGTTAGCATTAGGACAGAAAAGTTCCGTACACGAGATTGCATAGTGCTTCAAGTTGCTAGGCCGATGATGACTGCAGTTTCGTTGTTGGCATCGCCCACACTATCCTTCGTTACTATCAAAGCTCCTCGTCGTAACAAAAGGATCAATCGGTTTCTCCCATTCATTTGGAATTCGCAGCCTCTCATTCTCGTTACCATTTTCTTTGCTCTGAGCTCCTCGGTATTACCATGGCTTCTTTTGCCGCTCCAAATGCCGTGGCTTTCAAAGCCGCCGGTGTATCAAGCAAGTTCGGTAGCATCGTTAACACCAAAGCCGGTCAGCCACCCCAATACTCTCCAATCCATGGAGCCAAATTGTGTCAGCTTCGTCCCCTTTTGGGTCTTCAATGCAGATCGAATGCTTCATCGAGCTCGTCTGGTATAGATCTCCCTCTTTCCTCGTTTATTCCTTCTGTTTTAGTCGTTGATTTGATCTCTTGTCGCTTACTGTGAAGCAAAGTGTGCCCACATTGGTGTCCAAACATTTGTGAGAATGAGATTGTTTATCTTTGCTTGACGTTTCATTTGAGTTTTTAAAATTGGTAAGCGCAGGTGTAAGAGCCCATGCTGCTACTATCGAGGAAGCTGGAACTCATACAGCCCAGAATATGGAGGCTCCTGTTGTTATTGTCACAGGAGCATCCAGGGGTATAGGTCGAGCAATTGCATTGGCTTTGGGTAAAGCAGGTTGCAAGGTTTGCGGTTCTTTTTCTCTTCAAGGAAAAAACAAAAATACATTTTCCTCATTTTTTAAACGGTAACTGTTACAGATTTGGAATAGTAATGAACAAACATTTCTGCAGTTTGGAATAATTGTTTTATAGTACTGCAAGTGCAAAGTGGCACGGTAAATTTGGAATGGATATTTTTTGCTGTCAAATTAACTTTGGTAAGCTAAGTGGATCTTGATTGTCTTTTGTTAATTAAGTTGAGAGGCTTAAGGAGGAAGAAGCAGGAGGAGCTTAAATTTTATTGATACTTTGCTAATTTTGCTGGGTTGTCTTGTTTTTAGCTAGCCCCAAAAAAAAAAAATGAAGGAGACTTTCATTTCCAAGTCTGTTAATGTTATGATATAAGCTTTAATTCTGCCCATAAAGCTTTTGGCCTTCCTATTATAGGTTCTGGTTAATTATGCAAGGTCGTCCAAGGAAGCAGAGGAGGTTTCCAAGGAGGTAAAAAACTGCTTTTATAAATTTCTGATAATATTTGTTTTCAGACATTTCTTCACCATCCTCATACTAGATTTAGTCAGGTATAATTGGTCAGCAAATTATAGCCACTTGTCAGTGATCTGTATCAACTTTTTACAAAATATCAGTCTCAATATCACCTGCAATTTATGTTCACGCATTTCTTTCTTGCAATAATACATGGAACTCAGATATCCTAAAAATATAGCCTTTCTGCTCTTAATTTTATTTGTAAAGATCAGCACAATCCTTTAGTTTTAGATTTTTATCATGGATATAGGTTAAAGCTACATATTGGCATTATTTGTAAAGGCACAGCTGTTTGATGATGTTCTATTTCTCTTCCCCAGAACAAAGGAATGAATAATTTTTTTCATGCTAAGGAGGCGAGTGTATGATTTGTTCAACTTAATGTTTATATATGATATTGAACATTACCTTTACTGTTAAGCTATGTAATCTGCACTTCAAAAAGTTCGTGTAGGTTACGTATAATAATTGTCGAAAAGAAGTTTCTGCAAACTATTTTTTATATGTAAATTTGTAGTTTAATATCATTTTCTTTCTTGTTCTTTCAATCCTGCAAAGTTATATGAACTCGTGCTTGATATCATTTTTGGCATATTGTACTCTTGATATCAGCTCATGTCATCTGCGGTATTTGAGCCAGTGCACCAGAAACTACTGATGGACTATATTTTACAAGTACATTTGTTTATTTCTTGCAGATTGAGGCGCTCGGTGGACAAGCTCTTACATTTGGGGGAGATGTTTCCAAGGAAGCTGACGTGGAGTTTATGATTAAAACAGTGAGCAAATATTTATGAACAGTTTATATTTATCTACCAAGGCAGTTTTATGAGCTGCAAATTTGCAGGCAGTTGATGCTTGGGGAACTGTTGATGTGTTAATAAATAATGCAGGTAACTTGGATAAAACATCCGGTTCCAGTAGCTTTCAGTTGTGAATGTTATAATGAATAAGGCACCCTACTTTCAGGAATCACTAGAGACGGTTTGTTAATTAGAATGAAGACATCTCAATGGCAAGAGGTCATTGATCTGAATCTAACCGGCGTTTTTCTTTGCACACAAGCAAGTATTTTCCCAGTTTGATTTTCATGTTAGTTAACTTGATCTTCTATTGAGTTAAACTGATTTTTATTTTGCAGGCAGCAGCCAAAATTATGATGAAGAAGAAAAAGGTGACGTCATACTTCATTATTGTTTTCACCTTTTTGTGAGGGTGTAGATGTTGTTGGACAGAATCTTTTGGTCTTCATTCTGATTTGCTCTCTCTGTCAATTCATCTGTTTTTTTACTTGTCATCAGTCTCTTTTCTGACACTTCCCTTTACTGTAAACAACCTACGTTATCATGATGTTTGGGTAGATTACCAGACATTATATCTATACTATTGGCTGCAGAGAATGTGTCCGAAGGTTACATCCTTGATCTTGTAGGTTCAGCCCATTGCTTTCTAGTTCCATTAATTGCAAGATAGCATCTAGTGGTCGCTGAATCTTTCAACCTGTGTATCTCAGTCTGCTGCTGTGATTGCAGGGAAGGATAATTAATATTGCATCAGTTATTGGTCTCATTGGCAATGTTGGTCAAGCTAATTATAGTGCTGCAAAAGCAGGAGTTATTGGCCTGACAAAAACTGTTGCGAGGGAATATGCTGGCAGAAACATCAATGTAATTATCTAAAAATCTCATCTTTTATGCCCAGCATCCAAGATTCAGGTTCCTAGCTGATGATTCATAACCCAGCATTCCCTTCCAGGTTAATGCGGTTGCCCCTGGGTTTATTGTATCGGAGTTGACTGCCAAGCTAGGACCTGACATTAAGAAGGAATATTTGGAGTCAATTCCCTTGGGTCAGTCTAAATGACAAAACAAAAGCACTTCAGGCTCTGGAGAATGAAAATAGATAAATGGAATTTTTACTTGATAAATAATTTAAGAAAATCTTGAGAACTTGCTCATTCCACTTTGATTCAGGAAGATATGGTCAACCAGAAGAAGTCGCTGGACTGGTGGAATTCTTGGCTCTTGATCCTGCTGCCAGTTACATCACTGGACAGGTAAATTTATATCCTGCCTTTATGGTTCTACAAACAGAATTTGCTCACTCAAACTATCCAATTAATGGTATACTAGGATATCAGATGAGCTAAGTGTTATAACTTGCCCTCTCAATTTAGCTTCTATAATTCACCGGTATTCCTCTTTTTATTCATTTGTTGAGTACGTATTTAGACCAAACTTGCTGCGTGTCAGGTATTAACCATCGATGGAGGGTGGGTGATGTAAGTCACCGATTTTGTGCTACTGGCCACAGAATCTTGACTTCTGCAGCATGGCGTTTGTGTGGTGTTTCATCGTATGACATTTTTTTTTATTAGATTGTCATTATTCGAGCTTAGTAATCTTTTAAACTTATTTAATTAAAGAACTTAATAACATGTTGATTGAGTTCAGATATGCAATTAACTATGAATGATAAGTTTTTATTAAAAGTACATGATATATAAGAAGAGATTCCAAATATAAAAATACATGTGTGATAAATCTGAAATGAAATCAAGCTCAATTATACTAATGGTATGTTTGGTATGATGGAATTGTGCCTGTGGAAATAGATATGGAATTCAATTCCATACCTCATGTGTGTGTGTTTGGTACAATTAAAGAGGCATGGAAATTCCATGTGGAAGCCACGTCATCAAAAATGGTGGGTTTGGCTTCCATGATGGAACCGATGGAAATGTAAACAATTCTATGAAATTCTTCATTTGCCCCTTTCCTTCTTTCTTTTAGCTTCACTCTCCTTAGGCACTGGTGCTGTTCAATACACTGACAGTCTCCAACTATCGGCATCACCTCCGCTGCCGACCTCCCGAACATCAACCTCACCACACAAGTGTAGTTTATTCCTTTTGTTCTGCAAATCTCTCGAACCATGAGTTTTGATTTTGATGGCTGTTGAGAAAGATCAGAAGCACCAGAAAGACGAAGATGAAGAGGATGGGCAGGGTGTGTTTTTGGGAGGTTCTTGTTCTTCATCTTCCAGCCACAAAGCGTTTTCGATCTGCAAACAAATAATGAACCCAGATCCGAAGTTCTCCTTCACTATCATGTCTATAGCCTCCTTCAACTTCTTTTTCCTCTTGTTGCATATTTTGTTATCAGGATGTGGGTTAAATATTTGGTTGAAGCTAATCCATTTTCGCATTTGAAAAGAAGCATGATTTTCCCTTTTGCATTTTGGCTGAAGCTTGATTCATTTTTTTTTTGTGAATAAAGCTTGATTCATTTTTGCGCATGAGAAGAATGATGTCTACATCTGAGATTTTGGATTTTTTTTTTGACTTTTTCTGGAAAAAAACGGTACTTTTTCGCCTAAAAATAGATGGGTCCAGCGGCAACTTTTCTTGGCCAGATGGAGAATTGAGAACGAAGGGGTAAATATTTTTTTTTAATTATAAGGGTATTTTAGTCTTTTTGCATAAAAACTAGATCTCATGCCAAACATGCTTTTAAATTATATATCCATCTCCATATCCATTTTCATTTCCATATACATATCTATTTCCATTAAAATCAATTCTGCATTACCAAACGAGCCCTAAGAAATTACCAAGTCATGGAAACAGGAATCCCACTGAACTGAACCACTAAATTCTCAATCTCTGTCATCCTACTTTCCTAAAATAGCACAAGAATCGCATATAGATCTGTATATACAGGGGCCTCAACACAGCATATACATTTTTGGGACCCCAATTGAATCTTCAATACTCAAATTTCCCCCTTATTAGTGTACAACATACACATTCTTACGATTTCATTCAAATCTTTTCGATTTTGATTTTAGATTAGAATTCTCTTGTTCTAACTGGCAGAGGCTGCACTAATATATTGATATTTATATCAATATGCACTTTAGCAAGATCTACACCGATTATATTAGTCTTTTTCATGAGAAGAACTTGTAGCCCTTTGCTGAAAGGATGATATTCCTCAAAGCACCGATTGGAGATAGCGTCATCAGCATAACACCAAGAACGATGCAGGTCTGTGTTTTGTATGTAACATTATAATAAATACATTGAATCAGAAAAAATAAATGAAGGAAAGTCTCAGAAAAATTATCACTTGAAGACTGAATTTTCAAAGTAATGTCAATTTAAAACGTACCCAATTGACTATCCATGATAAGGAAAATGGCTTGGGTTTGTAGAGCCTGAGCCACATGATACAGGGAATCTGCAAATAACATAGAACAAGTTTTAGCAGATGTCATGATACATTGTCTTTCCTAAGAGGAATTGTAGCATATTTAAAATATATATTTGAGTTAATCTCATATTTGTGATTAATCCTATCTTAACTTTTTCCCCCATGACGTAACATACAAGTTTCTAGGTAGATAATAATTTGTGAAAAGAAAGATTTGGGTGTACTCACAAAGTATGAATTTGGAGCAAAGGCAAATCCCCCGAGGAATCCAAGAAGAGAACTGAAGAAGGGGATCGCCATGGCAACGATCATTGTTAACGCTGTAAAAATAATAAACCATAAAGGTTGCAACTATAATTTAAAACTCTTTTTTTGTTGTTGTTGCATATACTCTTCTCACTTGTAAGGCAAAGAAAGGAAATAATTTTTTGATTCTACTTATAAGCTACTTTATTAAATTTTTTTATATAAATATATGATTTTATTTTTTACTTATTGTGCTGAGTTTTAACACAAAGTTAATGAAATTAAAGTTTTTCTTATCTATATAAAAATATAGTAGAAGTGATTTATAAATAGGATTAGAGAGGAGTAATTAAGAATTTTGATTACATACCAGTACTCCATAAAATGAATGCTTAATATTAAAGCTGTTTTGTCACACGAATGCAGTTGAACGTGAAACAGTACACCGTCTCCATCCCTTTTTAAATGGACGTCCTTCATGAATTTTTTTAATTAGATTCTTTGATTTATCTGAAGTTGTTAATAAATTCTTTAATTAGAGAGAAAGTATTATATTATATAAACCATTATTCAATTTCATGACTTCAAATTTAAAATAATGCACATACCGACATATGTAGTGCGAGTAACGAAGCGAAGGAGGGAGGAGGGAGGAAACTTCAATTTCACCACCAAGAAGGTTTCCAACATATCGAACACCGGCATTGCATACACCTGTTATCCATTGCAGTTAACAAAATAAGACAATTGTAACACTACCAACTTCACATAGATAACTTAATTAATACTTGTAATAACCTTAAAAATATTGCATTCACCAGCAGAGTCAAATCACTTAAATAAAATATTATTGGTCTCCAATCGACTTGAATGGTTGTGGATTGCGACTCTTGATGAATGAAATGATAACACTCACACACGTAATACAAAAAAAGAGAAGTTTGAACCAATAGGTGTTGGGTCTACAAAAATGAGCTTTAACAGTTGAGCTATGAGTTTTTAAATTTGGGTTCGTATGAAGATAGAAAACGAGTTTAAGAGAACTATTCTTAATTAAATTTGACAATATTTGAATTTGGCCTAGTCGGATAGTAATGTACAATAATAAAAAAAGAAAGGGAAGTCTGAAATTGAGATGTGAAATACTAATTAAGAGAAGAAAGCGATTAATGAAGTAGACCTGATAGCCTCCAATGACATGAATAACAACGAAGATGTTAGCGGCAGCAATGAGCCACCTAGGATGCTCCAAACCGACGAGGATATTGTCGGCGACGGAGTTGCCAAAGACGTAATATCCCAAAATGGCAACAGGGAAGTAGCAGAAGGCGACTCCGATGTAGGCCCAAACGACTCCTCTCCACATGGGACCCTTAGAAGGCTTCTCCGGCGTGGAAGGGATGGTGGCTTGGATCTCCAGAGCGATGCTGTGGCCGGCGTACGCAAACGCCACCTCTCCCAACGACGTCAAGAAATGGAAGGTGGCATCCGCCGTGCTGTGCGCTTTCACTGCGTAGCTCACGTCTGGCTCAACCTCTCTTGCCAATGAAGCCACCCAAGCGATGACTGAGTAGCTGTTACCATACAAATATATATTTATAACAGACAAATGTCATTCATAATCCTATTGTCCACATAAATCACTTTTCACCTTAGTGCCTGGGCCCAGTATATAAAAATTAGTTGATATTTTTGGAAGATTTAAAAACATATATTCTAAAATATTTATATATATTATTAGATTATACTACATCTAATTTTTAATATAAAAGTCAGTTGAATTTTTTAGAAAAATTAAGAAAAGCTAAATAAATCACTTAATTACAACATATAATCTAAAATACATGTGTGTATCATTAGATTATATATCAGCCTATAAGTCAGACAATTAATTTAAAAAAATAATAAATATATAAATGAATTAGCTTCTATAATTTTTTATTAAAAAAAGTAAATTGACTCTTATATTAAATTTAAATATCAGAAGTAATATATAAATTTATAAGTTAAAAAAATTAGTTTAGATAAAAATAATAAATAAATCGGTTTATTAGTTACCTTAATCTTCAATCTCCAAGAAAAGAAAAAAATCAAGTGACCATTTCATTATGGAGTGGAGGCAAGGCAGTATGCGATACTTACGTGACGGACATGAGAGCAGCAGCGAAGGAGATGGCGGACATGGAATTGAAGTTAGGGATGTGACAGAGGACGAAGTTGATGGCGGTGAAGATGAGCATCCACCATGAGTTCTTGAAGTTGGCACAGTTATAATTGCAGAAGGAGTCATGAGCCTTCTTCATAGAGTAGCCTCCCGTCACTACATAGGCAATGCATGTTCCCACCTGCACCATCACTTGCTGTGGCACCACAATGAAGAGCCCTAGCTTCTCCCCAAACGCATGTTGCCCTAGCTCGTGGTACCGGTCGAACCGCTTCCCCGGCACCATCTCGTGCATCTCCACCAGTTGCCAGATCGTGAACAGCGTGATCGTCCATGATAGTATCAGCACGATCAGCCCCGGTCCCCTTTACACTAAGCTGAGTAGGTTATATGAATTACAACCTTCTAACAACAATGACGACGATGACGACAACAAGCCTTGTCCTATGGACTCGGTTACATAAATTGCACGAGTTCATTATATTCTCGACATGTTCATAATGTACATAGACATATATGTAAGGATGTGTTTGAAAGATTCAAAATTGACCCAACAATATGAATAATTGCAAAACCCATTCCAAGGGACATCTCAAAACCCTTAATAATTACTAATTTAAACCCAACAACTCCACAGTAAGAAATATAATAATGATGAAGGCGATGAATCTCTTGAGCAACGATTACATAGTTTATTGAGAAGAGAAATAAGGAGGAAAACAAGAAAAAAGATGAATCCGATGAGAGATCTTCAGAGGTATAGTGGAGAAGGAGGAGGAGGTACGTACCAACCCATGTGTGACATGGCGTAAGGAAGGCTAAGTACACCAGCACCAACCATGGCAGTGAGATTGTGAAAAGCCGAATACCACCATTTGGCTTTTCTGGATCCGGTGATCGGAAGCCAGTCCTCCAGCTGTTTCTGTCGTGCTACCGCGACTGCGTCATCAGCCGTCCCCGGTGCTTCATCATCAACATGAGGCATTATTACGTACAATTTACTTCTAAGCAACTACCTTTATATAGCAATCTCTCGTTCTTTGTGCCTAAACGCTGGAAACACAACTTTAAAACTTAGAGACCATTGGAGTTTTTCTTGGAATAATGCCGTTAAGGTTGAACTCTTATCGAAATTCTATTAGAGTTGCTCAGTATTTTGTTCTTTAAGTTAGAGCCGATTTCATCAAGGATAGCACAAACTTTTTATCCTATAGTTAACTAACTTTGGCTTTTTTATTGCACCGAGAAGTTTTATTCGCTTTCATATTGCACCAAACTACTAAATCCATATCCCTTGCCAAACTTGCTTTCAAGTTGATAGCTGCAAAGAAACCAATTAAGCCTTCAAAACCAAACCCACACGTTTGGAAGAGTGTTGCTAATATGTGGCCGAAAACAAAGTATGGTGTCATGTTGGGTATAGGTGATGGCAGTTAACTTGGATTCTGGTTTGATATATAAATCGGTGGAGCAACTTTAGTCTTGAAATAAGTTTGAGTTTAATGGAAGGGGTTAATTCCTTATAACGTGGTGAATAAAAGTTTAAATCTTTTTTAGAAGAGGTGTAAACATTTAATATCTGATAGTGCTTTAAATATGATTATCTTCAATATAAGGATACAAGTGCCTACAAAAAATAATTATAATAAGGATCAGTGAGAGTATTTATTTTGTCTTATGTAATATGTTTGAATTTACATATCTGCAATTATGTGTTCACATTTATTGTCCTGCAATGTCCCAAATGAAATTGCCTTAGATAGAAAGATATATGTGATTGAGAAAAAAAAAACTAAGTAATTATAATCAGTGAACTTAATTGCCAAACCATAATACAGTAATTAGTGTTAAGAGAAAGTATTTACTTTTATTATTTTTTTTAAAGTGCATGTATGATCTTATTGGAGATAATCATGCTCGATGTGCTCTCTGTCATTAAATATAAACATATCTTCTTATGGAA
>QFDD01005253.1:0-17532 GCA_006871305.1 Vachellia collinsii | reverse complement strand
ATTAATATTTTTTAAAATAATAAAAATTATGAAATTAATAATCATATAAATATTATATATAAATAATTTATTATGCAGTATAATATTATATATATTTAAATATGCGTTTAGAAGATACAAGGTTATTGCAGCTCAAGTGGTAATGGATCACGCAAGTGCATAAGTGGTCGAGGGTTCGAATCCTGGATAAGGCAAAATTAAGAATTTATCAGGTGGCGACACGAAGCGGCTGCAGGAGGTGACACGTGGCAGGTCTCGAGTGAGGTGGCGGCTGGCAGAGGTGCCACGTGGCAATATTATTTATTAAAAAAAAAGAAATTTGCTACAGAAAATTTAGTGGCAAAATTTCCGACGGAATATTCCGTGGCAAATTTTTCGACGGAATGAAAATTTTGTCGAAAAACGTTTTGTGACGGTGAAATTTGCGACGGAACGAATTCCGTGGTAAACCACAATTCCGTCGGTAATTCTGTGGCTAATTTCATATTTTTTTGTAGTGAAGTAATAACTAAAATTTCCCACAAAAGTGAGTGATATGCAACAAACACGTTCTAGTATAAGAAATAGGTTTATGTTGCTAATTAGTTATTACTTTGCTGAGTGAATTTTTGGCATTTTATGCCAAACGAAGACAAAAGTCTATTTTGTGTAGGTTAATTACTGTAAAATTTTGATCCTTATAAGCTCTGTATAGTCCTTTTAATGCAATAGATATCACCTTCCACTCAAATAAAAGGGGAACAAACAATGCTCATTAAGAATGACTTTTGATCAGAATGTATTTTTGGAAAATGAAAACTTATTTGAATAAACGTTGTAAAAATGACTTTTCGTGAAAAGTGACTTAAAAGAAAATGAATTTCACTAAATAGTACATATATGCATATACATATTTTTTATTTTATATTGTGATAAAATTAAGAAAATAATAAAATAATAAAAATTAGTTAAAATGTCCTAGATCGCGACTAAACATATGTAGGTTGCAACTTTAAGTGTCCTAAGTCGCGATTTAGAATTTTTACGTTTAAGTCGTGACTTTAATTGTTCAGTTTGCAACTTTTAATGCTGAGGTCATGACCTGTAATACATTCTGGGTAGAATGAGTTTTTCTCTCCTCTCCAAAATATATTTTTGCCCAAAATGCATTTTGCCTTTCGTATATCCCAAATACTCAAGTCCTTTTGCAAAATGCATTATAGCATGGAAATGCATTCCATGGCCTCTAAAATGGTTGCCAAACACACCCATGCTCGGTGTACGAAACTCAAGTAATGGATAGTTTAAATACAAATAGTTCTATTTATTAAATAGGTGCCAAAATCAGGAATTTATTTACCTCACAGGTCTCATTACATATCATCCGATGGAATTAATTACTTACACATAGATAGAGGCCTGAATAACTATTGGGTATTTACAGTTTCCAAATCATCCATGGATACATAGAAGATCTTGAATTAGCAATAGGTTTGGTTAGTCCCCTGCAACGTGATAAATTAATATTCAAATCTCCTGAGGTGTTCCATTCAGTACTCGACAATACTTCTAAAATGATTGGTTCCATTAAAAAAATATGTATGTTTTAGAAAAAAAAACAAAAGAAACAAGAAGATCTTGTATTGCATCCCAGACATATATTCAAGAACCCAGAACCTACTATGTCAATATTGAAATTTCTCTGTCCTAAAGTTCACCTTTATTCGTCTCTTAATATCAAGTTCTTTTACACCTTGTTTCCTTCGTGTTCACAAAACGGCGCCCGCTCCTGGATAGTTGGGAAAAGCCTATGAGAGGTATCTATACTTCTCAATTTTTATTTTGGTACATGCATATGGTTTTCTCTTGCCTAAATATTTTAATTTTACTCTATTAACATAATTAACTCTTGATGAGCTACCACTGTTAACTCCTATACACAAGTTAATAGTGTTAACAAAGCAAAATTAAAGATTCAATTAAAAGGAAAAGGACACATATGTAGGTATCGAATTAAAAATTTAAGGAAGATACACGTACCACTCATATGATTTTCCCATTTCTTTTTTCACCCAAAAATTGGAGGCAGGCACGACCACAGCATTTGCTTGAAGTCCCACATCGACAAATATTAGAGTTGAGAATGGTGAGGCGGTGGTATATAAAGAAACCGAAGAGGATGTGCAAAGCATCTTTGCGCTTGGGGCAATGACGCAGCTAGTGAGGTTCTAACCGAGGCGCGTCTATTGCTGGTTGAAAACTATTTCCAAACCCCCTCTTAGGCCTGGGTTTGGCCCTGGCCTTTGAGAATTTCTGGAAGGGCTCCCTTTGGGGTAAAGCCCTACAATTCTAGTAAAAATCTGGCAGTTTAGTGCAAATAATATAATAAAATTGGATTGAATCAATCCAGAATGATTGGTTGGATTTGATTTGATTTATAATCAACTGCTTAAACTAATAACTCTGATCAAGTATACTCTGAGTTATTTTTTTTAATTTTGTATGTTAATAATTATACTTATTATTTTGGGGAGTATTTTATATGATTTTAAATTTCTTCTATATTAATTTTATATTTTTAGGTTGAAATTTTCCTCTTGTAAAGGGTGGAAAAAAAATAAATCTGGATTTGAACCAATTTAAATCTGTTGGGGATAGGGCTGAGAATAATACCTCTCATGGTGAAATAGCTTGCCCAGTTTATGGCTTTAAGATTCATGGGGATAACCATGATGTCAATTCTCATCTTGATATTAGAGCCGGGAATTTGGGTCAGGTCCTTAGGGCCGGCCCGATTAGGCCCGATTAATTGGAGGGCCGGACCTGTGATTTTAAGCTTCCAGAAGGAAATGGGCCTAAAAGGGTCAGCCCTAATGGGCAAAGGGCTTAAAAGGGCCAGCCCTGTAGGGCCGAGGGTCGGCCCTTTTAAGCCCGCCATAATTTTTTTATATTTTTTAAATAATTTATATGTATTTTACATAATAAACATATTTTAAATTTATGATTTTGGTTTATTATTTGTTGCAAAAACTTAAAATGATGATGATGATATTACAGATGAAATACTTCATATTTTTTATCTCGCCAAAGTAAAGCCTTATGAGCTTATTCCTAGTGAAGCTTGGTCAAATGCAAATATCCTTAAAATTGAATATAGCGATAATAATTGGTGATGAAAGAAGCTTATATTATATGATTTGTGAACTTAAGTTTAAGATTTTTAGAGTGTTTATTATTTTTGATATAGTTATTTAGATATGATTTTATATGTTTTTAAGTAAGAAAATTGTATTGTGTTAAAAATAGTGTTTTTTTTTAAAAAAAGTGAACAGTGCAGGCCTGCGGGCCGGGCCTGGAGAAAAGTGGGATTTTGGGAACTAGGGCCTAAACGGGCCGGCCCGTTTAGGCCCTAGGCCCTATAGGGCTGGCCCTATTTCCCAGCTCTACTTGGTATGTAATGTTGTAAGTTTCTTTCTCATTTGGTTGACTAGTGAAACATGTAGTATGATAAAAAAGAGTTCACATTTCGAATTAGATATGTTTTCATTTAAGATAGATGATCAGTAAACTAGTTTATCAAAAGGAACTTGTTATAACTAGTGTGTTATCTTGTTATATCTGCATCATTCTAGTTAAAATAAAAAATTACTTAATCTTCCTTATTTTAATATGTTGATAAAAAATTTAAATTTCCGTCTAATTACGTATCATGATAATTCATACCGAAAGCAGCCTAAAAGAAGTATACCAATTTGTTGGTTCATCCATTGTTTTTGTACGTTAGATTTGGATGGTCTATTTTGGATGATGGTTGTTATTCAATTTATATTTTCATATGTATGTCTCTAGCATTTGCCTATGACATTGTTCTTTCTCCATCTTATATGTTTCATACTCCATTTTAATTAAGATTTCAAACAATAAAACATTATTTCTGTTCACTTGCAATATGAAATTTGAATACTTCATCTTTATCTTATATCTCTCAATGCTGATAATCTACAATATCATCACTTCAATTGTTTAAAAAAAAAAAGGTCTTGTTCTGAATGATCCTAAAAGATAATCAATATGCACTAATTAAAAACAATAAAATAGTTGTGGCTTTTCTTGATTCCAAAAGTTGCTTGTTGACATGAAAAATATAGGTGTAAGAATTTTTATAGAATTCAAAATTAACATAGATATGAATGTATGAAAAAAGTTAGTCGGGTATGATCAAAGAAACCCATAACATTGGAGCTGACAAATTCACAGACTATCTAAATATTAGTGTAATGTCGATGACTGCATTTAAGTATAAACATAAATTATATCCATGTTATTCTAAATATCACATAAAAATTTAATTGAAGATGAATCACAAGTATTGTATAAATTCCTCTTGGTGTCATTTTCCCTTTGACTTCTTTCCTAAACAACTTTAAGGACGACCTTTATTATAAGATACACCCTCTTGTTTTTTTTCAATCCTTTTGCTTGAAATGCATGTTTGTCACTACTTGCAATGGTTTCACTAACATCTTCATGGTTCGCAGTGGAAAAACTTTTACTCAATATCTTATCAACTTTAACACCTACAAACTTTTTTGCTAAAACAATTGTAGCATCACAGACTCAATAGCCCTATTTGATATGTCAATTGCAGTTTAGCATAAATCTTTGAAGCGATTTGAGACATTTGAATTTGGATTTTCTTTGATTATACGCCCACTATTATCAATAACACATCCACTTCGATCATATTTGGTCCATCTCTTGAGAATGTACCTGAGAGGAATAACTAGTTTATCCACAAAGTAAATACTCGAAATTGCATGGCAACGTAAGATGTCAATGAATTTATATTTCTTACGACTGCATTCAACTGTTCTATCTTCTGAGTTATATGTAACATTGTGCTCTCTCATATCTCCCATCATGCACACTTTATATTCAAATATTTTTAAAACTTGGTTACATTCCTTGAAAAGGATGTTACATGACTTCTCATATTTCTTTCTAAGGTTAAGAAAGATGGCTCGTGTATATATCTCTATCATTTTTCAACAAAAGGATATCTAAATTTAATGATGGCATCACTTGGCTCATTTCATAATTCTCCTCTAACTCCTTATATCCCATGTCCTCTATCAACCTCTCGAAATTTCTAAAGAAGCCTAGCACATCTAATGTAGACTTCATATAACCTCTTAATCAACCTTTGAAACTTTCACTCAATTGTGTTGTTGTAGCTCCTGCAGAAAAGGCTTGCCACCCATATAATGATGCCCATTTTTCTTTCTTTTTTCCAAACAAATCTTGTAACCATTTATTTTGATGAAGGTCATACTTGGAAAGCTTGATTCCCATGCATAAAGAAATTCACTCTTATACCCATCATAATCGCATATACAACTTTTGAAATATGAAGCAAAAGAATTTGATTCTTGTAAGCATGATTAACATGCCTGCAAGCATTTTGTGAGAGATGCGAAGCACACAAATAATGATACGATTCAAGAAAAACCTTCACAATTGCTTTTGCCATTGCTGGATCTTGATATATAAAATATTGTACTTGGTTTCTCAAAAGATACCATATATCCAAACAGACACATAATCTACAACTATTTTTGCATATGCACAAAAAATATTTGTGATTTGTTTTTCAACATCAAGCTGAATTTCATAAAAAAATGACGGATTTTTAGATTGCTTTAATTCAAAATAATGAAGTAACGTACAAGCTTCCCTTTCTTTCATTTCCGCCATCCTCTTTGTTGTCAAATGATTGTTGATATCTTTGAGAGTGAACTCAACATTTTCTTGCCCCCCAATTAACATGTCGATTTATGAATTCAAAAATTAATTTTTTCCATATATCGGAATTGTCTGCTTGCTCAATTTGAGTTGCTTGAGCATTTGAGATCTTTCTTTGAGAAGGCAATTCACACTTACTCCTAGGGGCAGCTAAAGTGTGATTATGTTCCTTATCAAAACATGTAACTACATATTTTTCAATTGTTTGTTGATTGATAATCATTTGAGCTATGAAATCAGTTCTCAAATCTTTACGAGTCTTTTTTCCTTCATAGTCCTTCACTCTTTTAAACCCTTCTTTGAAGCAAACATATTTTCTACCCAAAATTGTCTTATGAGCTGTTTTACATTTATTCACCCTCTCTTTCCTAACACTAAATCCAACAAAACCGGCATATGCATTATAGAATCCATGGAGTTAAATCTGTAAAATATTTCTACAGCATATAGAATCCATTTCCTAACACGAAATTCAACAAAACGCACTATGTAAAATATGTTTCTATCTAAAATCATAGAAGCTATGTTTTACAGCATATTCTGTAAAATAGTCATATAATTATAAAGTATATATTAAAAATAAGAAAACAACAAGACAAAAAACCTTAAGGAATTTGTAAACAAAACCATATATAATTAATAGAAAAAACAAAAAAGCAACTTTAAAATATATTAATTGTACGCTCCACCAGCCATGTGATTCAGATAATCTGATAATCTTCAAGAGAGGAATGAATCAATATGTTTATTCGAATTTGTGGACTTGAAGCAATAAACACATAAGAGAGGCAATCAAAATAGTGGACTTCAAGCAACCAAAGTGATAAATCTATACTATGCAAATTGATATTTCATTCTCCTCACTGTGCTTACAAATATACATTCAAGAGAGGAAGAAAGTGTTACAACTGTATCCTATAATCACGGCTATATATCAGCAATATAATTACAATATCAATATAATATATCCTATTTATTATGATTGATCCCATAATTACAATGACAGCTAACACTCCCCCTCAAGTTGGGGCATGAAGATTTTCAATGCCCAACTTGTCCAGCAATCCCTTAAGTCTATCCTTTCCAAGAGCCTTGGTAAACATGTCTACTAACTGATTCTTCATCCAAATCTTCTATGGCATTATTTCTCCTGATTGGTAGCTCTCTCGAACAAAATAGCAATCCATTTCCACATGTTTGGTTCTTTCATGATAAACTGGGTTCATGGCAATATATAAAGCTGCTTGGTTATCACAATATAATGGGGTTGCTATGGAGTCTGTAAATCCATAAGTAACCATCGAAGTCATATGATTTCACTAACCGCACAAGCCATTGCTCTATATTCCGCTTCAGCTGATGATTGAGCCACAACACTCTGTTTCTTTGTTCTCCAAGAGATAGGTGAACCTCCTAGTGACATGAGATATCCACTACAGGATTGACTCATCATTGGACATCCTTCCAAATCAGCATCACAATATGCTTCAAGTATTAATGACCCTTCTAATTTTAACAAGATTCGTTGCCCATCTTTTCATTTTAAGTATCTCATGACTCTTTATGCCACCACCATATGTGAGTGTTTAGGTTAGGAAGAAAACTAGCTTAGTATATTCACAATATAAACAATGTCAAGTCGTGTAACAGTCAAATAATGGAGTTTGCCAACTAGCCGTTTATATCTTCCAGCATCTACTTCATGATCATCATCATTATTTTGCAACTGATGATGTTGCTCCATAGGAAAAAGACTCGGCCTACAATCTATCATATTTGTTTTTTTGAGAATATCCATTGTGTATTTTCTTTAACTCAAAACCAAGCCTTCAGGGGAATGAGCAACCTCTATTCCAAGAAAATATTTTAATTTTTGTAGGTCTTTAATGTTGAATTTGTGATCTAAAAATCTTTTAGTTTCCTGTATCTTTTCCTTATCATTCCCTGCAAGCAAGACATTATCAACATATATTAAGCAAGCAACATATGTTTCCCTTATGTGAAAGGTGAACAGAGAATGATCCGCCTTACTTTGCACGTAACCAATGGCAAGAAAAGCCTGAGTAAACTTGAAATACTAATTGTGTGGAGCTTGATGTAGCCCATAGAGTGATTTCTTTAGTCTGCATACACGTGTATCCCCCTCACGCGCGAAACCTTGAGGGATACACATGTAAAGTTCTTTATCAAGATCGCCGTGTAGGAAAGCATTATTGACATCTAATTGATGAACACTCCAATGACGTTTTGCAGCAACAACAAGAACACAATGAACAGTGACAATCTTAGCAACAAGAGCAAAAGTATCATGAAAATCTACACCTTTTATTTGTGTAAAGCCATGAGCAACAAGTCGTGCTTTATAACGTTCAAGAGAACCATCAGGAAGATATTTGATCTTATAAACCTACTTGGAATCAATAATATTTTTATTTGGTGGACTAGGAACTAAATCCCATATACCATTAGCTTCAAGAGCGGCTATCTCCTTTTGCATTACATCTCGCCAATGTGCATGCACACAAGCTTGAAAGTAATGTTTCTGGCTCATTGTGGTCATCAATGGTCACCAAAAAGTCTTTATGTGAGTTTGAAAATTGATCATAAGTTACATAGTCTGAGATGGGATACTTTATCGAGGCACATGATGGCGAGGTAGTGCGAGATGGCTCAGGTTAAGGAATTGTCGATGGGGGCATACTTGTGGCATAGTCTTCAAGATGATGAGGTTGAGTGCGACCAGTTGACTATGCCGCGGTAGTTCCTGTGATGGTGAGTTATCACTCAAGGAAGGTGATGATTGAGGAATCTCCAAAGCATCGTCAGTAGTTTCATTAGGAACGGCTATGTCTTTAGGAATCAATGCAGTATCATCATCCTCCATGGGTATATGCATCATAGGCACAGATTGTGACCAATTCTTTTGTGGGTTTTGAAAAGGGAATTGATCCTCAAAGAAGATGACATCACGAGAAAAAAATTTCTCACCACTAGTGGGATCATATAAAGAATATCCTTTCTTACCAGGTGGGTGCCCAAGGAAAATACATGCCAGACTACGTGCAGCTAATTTATCATTGCATTATGCAAATCGTGCATATGCAAGACACTCACACACTCTCATGTGTTCAAAAGTTGGACTCTTGGCAAACAATACCTCATAAGGTGTTTTCCCTTTCAGAACTTCAGTGGGCAACCTATTTATGATATAAGCAATGTCAGAACATATTCTCCCCAAAATGTAACAGGGAGATGAGTAGCCAAACGTAAGGCATGTGACATATCAAGCATGTGGCAATGTTTACGTTCCACTATGCCATTCTGTTGAGGGGTGTGTGCACCAGTAGTTTGTAGTGAGATGCAATGATTAGCATAAAAATCTTTCATGATGATTGACTGGAATTCTAGCCCATTATCTGCCTTGACTTGCTTAACTATTTTTCCAAACTGAGTCTTAATCATTAAAATAAAAGATTGAAGATGACAACTAACCTCAAATTTCTGTTTCATCAAGTAAATCCAAACACCACGACTAAAATCATCAACAATTGTCAAGAAGTAATGGTCACCATCAAGTGATGGGGTCATGTAACCACCCCAAATATCACAATGAATTAAATCAAAACAAGAACTTGATTTTATTGAACTATTTCCAATAGGCAAGCGAGTCTGCTTAGCTCAAATACAGGAATCACAAATGTGCTCAGTGTCTTTACTAAATAAATCAGAACAAAAGGAAAGCTGCTTCAATTTAGTGAATGATGCATGGCCCAATCTTGAATGCCACAAGTCTCGAGTCTTATTATTCTAAATTGCTAACGCCCTGTCCCCACTCTGACAAGGTGTTAGGAAATATAAGCCATCTTTGCACTCACCCACACAAATCACGGTCCTTGTATTCAAGTCCTAAATGAAACAACATTTAGCAAGGAAGGTCACAACACAATTGAAGTCTCTTGTGAACCTGCTAACTGAAAAAAGAGAGCATTTAAATTCAAGAACATATAAAACATTATCAATCTTCATATTTGGAGAGAGTATAACACTCCTAATGCCTTTGATAGGAACTCCTTGCCCATTAAGTATTCTCACAGGTGGAGAATGTGAATGCTGCAACTACATGAAATGAGCTTTATCATGTGTTATATGAACATACGCTCCAATATCTATTATCCACAGTTCTCCCTCATGCACAATACCTAATAAGTTTGCTATTGGTTCAATCTTTTATCATTTGATTCATTGCATTGAAGATTCAAACACTGCATGATTGCATTGTATTGACTCAATGAAAGGCTAGGAATTGGGCTTGTGTCACCACTAACTTGTGCAACTCATGGTGCAGCTCGCTTATCATGTTTGTCTCGACCTATCTTCTTCCATTCACTTGGATAACCAATCAACTCATAACATTTTTCTTGAGTGTGTCCAAGCTTATTGTAATGAGCACATCTCGGTCTATCTTTCTTGCGATCATTTTACACTTGGAATGCAGCAGCCTCAACCATCAATGGAGAAGCCGCGGAGATGTTCTTCTGCTGTTTGTCTTCTGCCACAAGATGATAAGCGACTCCAAGACATGGCAATGGTTTCATGGACAAGATCTAGGTCTTGATTGTGGCATAGGAATCATCAAGACCCATCAAAAAATCATAAAAATGATATTTTTCCCGTAACGCCAGCAGCTATCTCTGTACATTGCAGAAGCAGGTACCACAAGTGCACTTTGGTAATGGCGTTAACGAGTCAAGTTCCTCCCAAAATGCCTTTAGTTTGTTAAAATACATTGGGATTGACTGTTTGTCTTGCCTCATATGACAAACAGCACATTGGATTTCATATGCACATGGTGCACTCCCTTGACCAAAACGCTCCTCAATATCCACCCATATCTCTCGCGCTATGTGGACATAACGAACACTGCTCCTTATATCCTTGCTCATAGCACTTTTTAACCATCATTTAACCATTACGTTACACTGCATCCAATGATTAAGGTCAGAAGAATTTGCAAATGTCATAGGTAGAGAACCATCTATAGACCCGACTTTATTTTTTAGCAAAGAGAGCATTTTTCATGTCATGAATCCACTCATCATAATTGTAGTCATTAAGTAAGTCTCCCACATATATCTACCCTGGGTTGTCAAAGGCATGAAGAAAGTAGGGTGACTACACATCCATGGTTGCACTCACAGGTGTGGTGGTCGTAGATATCGTTGTCATAGATGGCATTTCACTCATGACTAGTTATGTTGCTCAGAACCCTAAGCTCATGACTTTGTTTATTGTTGCAGATCGGACCGCTCTGAAACCATGATAAATCTGTACTATGGATATTGATATTTCATTATTCTCACTGTGCTTACAAATATACATTCAACAGAGGAAGAAAGGGTTACAGCTGTATCCTATAATCACGACTATATATCAGCAATATAATTACAATATCAATATAATATATCCTATTTATTATGATTGATCCCATAATCACGATGACAGCTAACACAAAGAAACAAGTACATGTAAAAGGAGATTGGACTTGTCTAATGCAATATTCTCTTGTTCAATATCCCAACGCCAATAATTTGATATTATCCAAGTAGTGTTATCCCTCCTCCCAGATAAATATGTACACTGCCTTCTCCTAGCAAAATTAAGAGAAACATGATGCGACCTTCGCCTAATTAACATTTGCGGCATCTCCTAACATTTCAAGGAACTAAGGTAATGGTGGTTTGACAGTGTATTAGGGTTAAGTGTTGAGATGGGTAATTTAATATAGGTGGCACAATCTGATTGGCTTCATGGACCTAATTGACCTAACTAACTTAACCTATGTTTTGTCCATAATAAAAATGATAGATAATACGATAAGGAAAAACAAAAGTTCACTTTAACAGTGATTTTAACAGGATGGGAGTTGATACACAAGTAATAAAATATTAGGATCCTTAATTTAGACTTTTAAAGGTCATGAAGGTCATGCTCAATTGAATCAAAGTTTAGGGAGGTTTTATATATTTTAGCCAAAAATAAATTTAAATCTCATATTAAAATGTAGTTATTAAAATATTATAAACATCATCATATGCATATTTCTTACTTGTGAGTAAAATATACTTCTACTGGTCCTATTTATAAGCAATATTCTCTTTCCTAGTCATGGTCCTTTATATAAGCTACAATTTTGCTTTGTATAAATATTTAATGCACTTTTTCCATTTTTACCTTCAATTAATTGCATGTCTATCTCATCTTTTGTCCCATTCATTCTCTCTCTCTCTCTCTCTCTCTCTCTCACACACACACACACACACTCACTCATCATCTTCATAGATATGGCTATGGTTGAAAAAAAAAGTTTATATTACACATTTATTATTTTAAACTAATGTAAACTGATAGTTCATTTTATGTTATTTTATTAATTGTTGATTATAAAAAGGAAAAAATGGATGAAGTGTTTTAGTTTGATTCAAATAATTGACCTAATTGGCTACATGAACCTAACTACCTAACTAACTTGACCTATGTTTTGTCCATAATAAAAATCATACAAAAAAACGATAAGGAAAAAACCATTCACTTCAATGGTGATTTTAACAATAGAGGAGTTGATACACAAGTAATACAATTTTAGGGTCCTTAATTTAAACTTTTAAAGGTTGAGGATGTCATGCGCAACTGACCCAAAGTTCAGGGAGGTTTTATGTATTTTAGCAAAAAATAAATTTTAATCTCATATTAGAACGTAATTATTACAATATTATAAACATTATCATCTTTCTTAATTACTTGTGAGTAAAAGGTTCTATTTATAAGTAATATTCTCTCTCATAGTCATGGTCATTTATATAAGCAACAAATTTAATTTGTCTAAAAATTTATTGCACTTTTCCATTTTTACCCTCAATTAATTGTAATGCTCTCTCATCTTTTTTTTCCAACTCATTCTCTATTATCTTTTTTTTCCCATTCATTCTCTCTCACTCAACATCTTTATAAATAGGTGTGTTTGGAAAAAAAAAAGAAAAGAAGTTGTATCTTTTACATATTCATTATTTTAAACTAATTTAAACCGCTTGTTCGTTTTACATAATTTAGTTAATTGTTGTTTATAAAAAGAAACAAAAGGAATATTTTAGTTTGACTGAAAACTACTAACTTAGACATAATAGATTGATTTTCCAACATACTTATTAATGTTTTTTTAATAAAGTCACAGATTGCTTTGTGTTATCCTGTTGATTTCCCTCCTTTAAATTACCACATTCCAATTCATTCTGAGATAGTATTTCATTTGCACAATAGTTGTTGTGGAGGAAGAGATGGGCGAAGCTTCCTTGGATCCATGAGAGGAAGGCAAGTGTTGACAAAGATAGAGAGCCGGCTAAGGATTTCTTTAATTACCTGTTGTGGAGGCCAAATGACATCATTATTAATGACAATATTCCTCTGTTTCCAAATGGCATTTAGGAGGATGATAATTTCATGTAACACATTAAATAAACATCCATCCGAGACTAATACAGATAATACTTTTAATGTCGGTTAAAAAAAAGCACATTAGAGTGTGTTTGGCACAACATTGAAGGAGCTTAAAATGACTTCTAAATAGTAAAAACCATGTTAGGTTCAGAAACACATATTTGGCATCACATTAAATATGAAGCTCTTATACCCCAGAAGTCATGTTAACTGCAAGGTGTGAAGGTACATGATTCTTGTACCTCGGAAGTCACCTTAACCACGTTATGTAGTGCAACACAGCCCTCTTCCCGGTAAGTGCAAGGTGTGATCCAAGGAATTTTTGGATCTGTTTATTACTTGTTAGTTATCTACGGCATGTTTGGTATTAGTTTTTAAAAAATGATTGTACGCAATCTGAAGTAATTATATGAGAGGTATTTTGTCTCGACTTATGCAAAAGTAATTTAAGAAGGGGTTGACAAATGTGCTACGGTTCATTGGAAAATTACATCCCAGAAGCTAACTTTTTAAAAAAAAAATCATCAAAAATCATTTTACGAACAAATGACGGCACATGCATTATTTTAAATTGCTTCATTTCAAAGTTGGCAAGGAAAAAAATTGCTTCATTTCAAAAGTATAACCATGGCATATGTTGTTAGATTATAATTTTTTTAAAATTATGATAATCATATTAAAACACAAATCTTCTTTTAAAAATGTTAAGTCGTGAATTTTTTTTTTTGAGTGATAAACAGATAACAACTGTCAATAAAATTATCGATGTGGGATGAATGTGGCAGAATTTTTTTTTTTGGACACAGAATGTGATTTTTTTTTTATTTGCTAAAGTACATGTTCTTTTTATTGAAAATAATTTTATTTGAATGAATAACTCTCCAAGTTGTTACATTTCAACCATCTCTAATCGTGATAGAATTCAAAGATGATGACATAAATCATAATGAAAGTGGGTTCCATTTGAAACGCCTGATGTTATCGCCTTTCCAAGTTATTATATTTCAACTATCTCTAGTCGTCTTTATCAATGTCAAGTTATCAATACCAATAACTAATCAACAGGGTTTAAGCTAATGAAAAATGTTAGTTCTCACAACCCAACAAATCAGTGTTTTAATCATCTTTAGAAGCTTATCCACATTTAGTATCTAATTTAACAATGTCTCAAATAGAATAATTTCTAATATGAGAATATATGTTCTTAAGAGGAAAAAAACAATAACTAAGGCATGTTTTAAGAAACATATTCATCACAGGAACCCAAAAAGAAAAAAAAAAGAGAAAAAAATGCATTTGCCGTAGTTTTGGGACAAGCTTTATCTAATTAAAAATAGTTTATGGTGATAGACCTATCAAAAGAAAAACTTCAAGATGCACCAAAAAATTTCTGCGATATTGGATGCAAATTAAAAAATTGCTTCATGCCTTGAATTGAATGCACCACAAAATAATTTAAGGTGTTAGATGATTCTAAAAAAAATAAAGGTGATGAACGAAACTTAAAAGCATAGTCTATTAGTTACCCACATGAAAGGACTACATTCCACACATCACAAAGAGGAAAGTTCATCAGTCTAACACACCAGAATTATCAACCTTGAAACGGCCCACATAATACATACATCCTAAGCTGCACCAAAAAGAAGAACGAAACACAACATAAGATCGAAGACGCATGGTTACTCACGGGTGAAATCATATTCACCCTCCTCATACTTGGCATAATTCTTCATGAAATTGGCAAGTCGGGAGCCATGTGAAGGTCCCCTAAATCTGATATAGTCGTTCCACCAACGCATGTAGCTACTCTTTGCCAAAAATATCTCTGGCGACACCGTGTAATTCTTCAGCAACCCATAAACATACTCCTCAAACTCCTCCAGCCTCCTCATCGCCTCTTGCTTCTCCCCCTCACTCGACCCTGTAGCCCCGCATTTTCGCAGTGAAATGAGAGCCTCTTCCACATGTGCCCAGAAGCACGAATCCAACGTCAATATGGATTGCACATTCTTTCTATTTATCGCCTTTGGTCTCCTATCTTCTTTCAGCCACTTCTCCAGCTGCTTGTAGTGCTCAGATCTTCCGTTATTTATGTAATCTTCTCCTCCCTCCTTATAGTACTGAGCTATGTCCAACGGCTCCACCATCCTCCTGCAATTAGTCCCCGCATAAAGCCATCGGGTACGAAAAGCTTTACCTTCTTTCTGGGGTTGCTTGTCTACCTCTTCTACCATATCTTTCCAGTAACTGTTGAGGATTTTGATGAACATCACAACGTCCTGGTCACTTTGAAACACCAAGTTCTTGTAACTATCATAGTAACCTGTTCCACGATCCTTGGAAGTTTTCTTGTACCATTCCAGTTGGGCCATATATTTTTTCATTTCATCCAACTTCTTGTGCGGGATAAGCCCTTTTCTCTTATTCAGAGTCAACAGCACTTCCTGCCTCTCCAAATCCTTCACCAGATTGCTCTGACACATCAATTCGGAGGGTGGGGGGGGACCCAGTTAGATTCAAACAAACATCATCCTTCACCACATTGTCTAGTATTTTTCTGTTCCCAAAACAAGGAAAAAGATTAAACCTTCTAAAACTTGTATCATACCTGCGTTTGTTGTGAATTTGGAAATCCCAGCTCGTGCAACTGCAGAACGAGGCTCCTCTGTAGCAAGTTTTGAGGGATGTTGGAAACATCGGAGCCCCAGCAAAGTGCATCGGAGCCCCTGCAAATTGCCTTACTAGTGAGCTTCTCCACAATATTTCCATATCCCTGAATTTGCGGTCCTTGATGCTGGGTACTCATTTCCTTGAGAAGCTTCAAGATAGAATCAGGGTCCTCAGAGCAAGTAGAACCGGCATCAGAACACAAGAGGAACGTTCCGAAGGGCCTGTACGAATCATTAGAAATGGAAGCGGAAATGAGTGGGTCACGGGAAGAGGCTACGTGCAAAAAGCAAGAGTTCCAATTGCTGCTTTGAGATATGGCTTCTTGTAGGTGTTTGTCTCCGATGAGCGGAGAACCAAAGGTGATGCACAGTGGACACTTGTCTGATAAACCCATCTTCTCTATCAGCCAGAGAGTGAAAAGAGCAGCAATTGATCCCGCAACACCCTGCCCAGTGACAATCACTGGGGTTTTTAGATCGATCTGTATTCAGTGAAAGGCAACTTCAACATCATGTGTTTTTTTTTATTTGTTTAATTGTCTGGTATGAAAGTCAACATGCTAAGAAAATGTTTATGGTTCCTCAGGGATCCACTGGTTATTGGGGAGGTGAAGGAGAAGTACTTACCTCTGATTTTAGTTGACGGAGCTTCTGACGATGATCATCGAAAAGGGACACTGCAGACTGATTAAGAGAGAAGTGAGGGGTTTTCTTGGAACAGAGAAATTCAAAGGGGCTGTCCATCATGTCCGAGGAGGAAATAAAGCCAGGTTCAACAAGCATTTCGGTAGCCCAAAACACTATAATTGTCGAATCTGATCCATTACTAAGCTTTTTCCAGAATAGATTCTCGTTTGGATGGTCTTCTCTCTTGAGATCGGCGATGAGGTTCCATGAGGAGGAGAGAAGACCAGAGCTGGCCACCAGAGACGCGATCTCCAATCCACTGCTAAATCTACAACCGAAAGAAAGGAGAAACATCCAAGACAGGAAAACAGTGAGAAGCAGAAGTAATTCTTAGGAAGAAAAAGGAATCAAAAAGTTCTTATTCACATACAATGGAGGTGTGCCCTGCATCATCCTGAATCTTCAGAAGTGTTCAAGAGCAACTCGTAAGAGACGAACACTGCTGAACTCTCCAGGATGATGATGATGATATATAATCAGCTCGCAGCTGCGAAGAAATTGCCTGGAAGTCATCGAGAATGACTTTCGAAGTCAATACGCGCCTAAAAGTCGTCGAAGTCCTTCTTGTTTTGTTTTGTCATTTTGTTTTCCGAAAATTGAGTTGCAGAGAAACAAACATGGAAGCTCACAAGAGACTCTTGTTCCCACTGCAGGATCGAGTCCACGGTTGACTGACAATGCCAATTATGTCCTACGTTGTTTTGTATTTAATATGCCTAATTGTTGTTTGGCTGATGAAGTAAATTCCTTAATGGTTAGGCGTTCGTAATTCTTTATTAAAAAGGAGTATAAAGTCGTTTATATTTTAAAAGAATTCAAGGCTCCATGCAATGACTTTTCTTAAGGAGGGGCAATGATATTTAACTAAAGGAGTAAGTTTCCAAGCAAAAGGAATTGAGTT
>QFDD01005252.1:0-14697 GCA_006871305.1 Vachellia collinsii | reverse complement strand
ACTAAACAGATTCTTCTTGCAAAACAGGGTGAGCAAAACAACAAAAATAATATAACTTAGTTGGTAGGATAATATGCTAGAGGAGGAAGAGAGGTTTACGAAAACTCAAGTTCTGTGTGTTTGAGTTTCTCATGGGTAAAGCTTTATATAGATCATGGGAGGTAGAGCAAATTTAAAATCTGTAAAGCCACCGATTTAATTGGCTTAAAAATATCATATAGGAAACCGTTTTGGAACATTAATATTATAAATATCCTTAAAGAAAAAAATATTTTGGAAGCTTCAGCCACATGTTCCATTAACATCACAGATGAAACTGTTGTGCAATGTCAACATTGAATATTTTAAAGAAAAGTACGTTGGCATTAAAGGAAAAAACGTTTTGGAAGAGCTCTGACACATAAATGAAACATGTTTATTACCACTAAAGACTGTTTCAAACTGCAATAATTTCCACAACGCACCTAACATTCAATATTAAAAAAGCTGTTTCTTCTCATTATTCCATTCCAACGTGCATATACGAATTCATTACCAATTATGAGTATTAAAAGTAATAAATCTTGATCCAAGAAATTAGCATTTGAATATAATAATTTTTGAATTTTTGAAATACACAACTAAAAGCTAGTAAACTGATTTTATATTAAAAATAGTATTTTTATTTCTATAAAAATTTTAATAAAATGGTGCCAATACACATTTAACTTGCACATAAAGGGTAAGGAAAAATTGCCAAATTTGTCTCAAGTGGCATTTATCATGTGCAGACTCTTTCCTCCTCTTTACTCATTAATTAGTCCAAGATCATATTTTATTAGACATTCACTTGGACCTCATAATCCCAAATAATTTGGGACTCTTCCTTTAACACACCTACATACAATATTTACAATAGAATCTCTTCCTGAATTTGTGAATTTGTTGGAGTTTTCCCCATCAATGAGTGTGAGAGAGAATGAGGAAAAAAGATATGAGAAAGAATAAGTGGAAAAAATAGATGAAAGACAAATGTAATTAATAAGGTAAAAAGGGAAAGAGTGCATTGAATTTTTAAATAAAACCAATTTATTGCTTACTTCCTCCATTCCTTATTATAAAAGCCTTACTAATTAATTAAAAGCAACAAAATGGTTCATAAAATTCAAGTGATTTGTAGTATTACTCTTATTAATTACACTAAATTGTAATATTATATTAATTTAAACTCTCTTGTTACTCTTATTAAACATGGGCATATATAGAAAAAAAAATATTTAATGCTTATTGAAAATATCAAAGGCTCCCAATAAAAAGCATCAAAGAAATCTGAATGACTACTGTAAAAAGGAACGGAGGGACTATGTATAAAACTAACATATGTGAGAGAATGCTAATTATAGATATTAGTGGAAGGAGTATTAATTTAATATTATACAAACTGATTTATTGAACAAGTGGATCCAGATAGTACCAGTAATTCAAGTATGACCAGCGCTACTCAACATCATAAACATCTGCTACTCTAAATTTGATTATTGAATCTTCGGCAACATCTCTATGTTTCTTCTTATTCAAATCAATTAAAAAACATATTCAAACACATGGAAATCTCTTACACAAACAGATCATTTGAAGAGACTAGAGATTCCAAATCTATGAACAATAAATATCATTATTCATTTAAACAATTTAAAATAACAGTAATTATGAAGAAATATAATAAAGCTAAAGCAGGAAAAAAAAAACAGTTCCAGATGCAAAGAAATTACTTGCAGATATAGTGAAATAAGGTGTTTTTAAGCTCCTACTCAAACATCATCTCAAAATCATGGAGCCATTGATTAAAAAGGAGATTCCATTTCCGTCCACATTTAAGCTCTCAACGGTGCCCAATTTGGTTCATCGAAGATGGAAACTGTAACCAAAACTTCTTGCAATTACTGAAAATTAAGTAGATGTTTCGGATTTTCTTTTTTCAAAAAATAACATCGCAGAATTGCAAGAAGAATAGCTTTCGAAAACATTTTTTTTTTTTAAAAAAAAAGGAAGCCTGGAAACTTGATTCACTTGGTAGATGAGAAAGAAAGAAAGAAAACAAAAATGAAGCAAAAAACCCATCAAGCAAAGCAACCATAACAGAGAACCTTTACCGAATAAGAAAAATATACCACAGAAAATGGCTCAGCAAACCCATTCAGCCTCCTCATTTCAGAAAACAGTGAAAGTATGAAACAAGGAGGATATATTTGGAACACAAATAATAACATGAAAGAAAAGAAGTAAGGAACTGACAGATAGGAACAGGTACGTAGTCTGAAGTCGAGCGCTCTTGAGGGAGTGCCAAAGACTGGAGAGGGAAGATGAACGAACCTAATCGAGTAAGAAGGATGCACTGAAGGTAAGGTAAGTTAGATTACTGCTACGCAGAAGAAGGAGCGGAATTCTCACACCTGATTCGAACGACTTTGAATTTTGAATTTTGAATGAACTTGGCATCTCAGATGGAGTATGAAAACAGAAATATATCTCTTAAATATAGAGTTGTTGGACTCTTTCCATCTCGATGTTTCTGTGCCTCTGCCACATTGAATGCTCTGCCCTCTATGCTTGGCTTCACTCTGCTCTCTCTTCTACATCTCCCTTTCAGCTTCCCGTCAGTTGCTTCTTTCCTAAACTATGTCAGTGTTGCCATGAAAATGGAAAAGGGACCTTTTATTTTTTTTTTTCTTTCCTTTCTTTTGAGTGAAAAGGATATATTAATAAATATTTATTTACAAGTTTACAAAAGCACTAGCGCTGTGTGACAGTGTCAACAGAATCAGAATCGATCAAGGCTTTGGGAGGTGTATTTTTGGGGTTAAGGTAAAAATTTGATCCGGAAGTTTCCATCCGAAAGGGTTGGGCGTCTAAAAAGTTCTTTTGAGTGCAATGTTACTCAAAAGTGTTGAAAACGGTGTTAAAAGGGTTAAGTTTAGACAGTAACAGTTTCCACTAGAGGACAAGAAAGGTGGGAGGCTCGGGATCAGGAGGTGGATACAAGGAGGAAAGGAAAGTATAACAATGAAGTGGGCCACATTAAGGATAGTATGGAGCTGAACGAAGTGAACAAAAATGGGCCCAATGAAGATATGCAAAGGGGAACCAAGGGGGGCCCGAAGGAGAAGAACTATCATGAGAACGCAGATGTGGGCTTAAATTCAGAACAGAAAATTCCAAACCAGAGTGACAACACTTTGGATCAATTTTCTACAAGCCTAGATGACTCCGTGGAAGCAACAATGGACTTAGATGAAGAAAAACCTCCAGATCCACCTGAGGGCACGAGCTTAATGGGTCTAACAGAAGCAGAACAACTCCTGGATATGGACTTAGATGAAGGAAAAGTTGCTACTGTCTTCATAATCAGAGATTCCAATGGCTGGTTACTGGATGGCAAATCAAACTTGATTTGGGTTGATTCTGTTTTTGAGCGTGAATGTGAAGCTATGCATCAAGCTGTTAATTATGCATGTGAGAACCACCTTGGGGACATCATTTTTGAATCTGACAATCTTTCTTTGGTGCAGTGTATGAATGAAAATCGTATGCCTTCTAATTGGAGATGTGAAATCACCATTGAAAATATCCTTGCTAAAAGGAATTCAAGTCGGAACCATTCTTTTGGATGGATTCCCAGGGAAGCAAACTTGGAGGCCGACTGGGTAGCCAAGGCTTCATCGCAAGGGGTGTGCCCTTCTAATTGAGTCTCAAATCCCCCTTTGCAGTTACACAAGGCTCTTTTGAAGGATTTTGGTGGGGATTTGCTTGATCTTGGATGAAGTTTTTTGTGTTTTGTTGTAGTTTATCTTATGTATTATTTTCTTGTTGTTCTGTGTACAATCGTTTGTTTCTTTTTAATGAAATATCTAATTGGCAAAAAAAAAAAACGTAAAAGAAAAGGGAAAAAATGGTGGGTTGCATTGGCCGGCATCGCATAACCCGCTAGTTGTTGCAGGATCGCCTATATTACTAGATGTAAATGTCGTTACATTTAAAAAAGAAAAAAAAAATGAATCCCTTGATTGTTCACCTATTTCCATAGTTTAACAATAGTTTCATAAATTTTAATTTATATATTGATAATTACGTAGTTTGTTTGAGACGCACCGCGCACATGAGATGAATTATACTATTATAGTCCAAATTCAAACAAATGTATATTTTTCCAACATAAAAAAAGTAATACTAAAATAAATAAATTAATTAAAAAAACTAATGCGTGGCGGGACCAATAAAAGATTGAGCTGATAAATTAATGAACAGCATCGATTTTAATGAGTACCATATTATTTCATTTCATGGAGCATTTAGTTCATGAAAAGATATACAATCCAACATTATAGTGTTAAACATTAAATATAAGCACTGCTCCCAACATAATTGGAAACTTAATTTACTACAATCCATTATTGGTTCCAACTGGTGATATTAGAAATATGTGTAATCCATCATTGGTTTTGAAGGTGGTTTGCCTTGGCATTAGTCTTGATGAGCCCTTTAGACTCACCATATTGCATTGAAAGTGATGGGCCCATTGTGCCTAATATTTATTATTCGTTCCATTTCATTAGTTTAAATTTTACTGATGCTATCAGCCCATCATATCTATTGATGCTATCAGCCCATCTTTGTATAAAAGTGAAAGTAAAAAATGAAATGAGAATCTTAAAAAAGGAAAAAAAAATTTAAAGAAGAGTGAGTATTATATGGTGTTTTATTTGTCGTTCACTTGCTTAGTTACAGGGCAAATAACATTCAGATCATGTTAGTATCAAGAAATATATGTACTACCTTAATTTAAATGTAAGTTTTAGTTTGTAATGTAAATTGTATAATAAAATGGATTTTATATTGAGAACAGAGGTAATATTATTTGTCCAACTTTAAGCATAACTATTTTCTGACTAAGATTTTAACTTGTAGGTTTTTTTTTATTTGAAAAACAGTTGTTATAGTCTTGGGCCTTCATAATTGACGGTTTATTTTCCCTTCAGAATTTAACACATACGAAGATTTGAAATTTAATTTTAATTTTAACTTTGCAATGGAGCATCACAAATTTTGTTATTTAACATATTCGCACTACTAGGAAGAGTACGATGAAGCATTCGCATGAAATATGAATAAAATCCATACTTAAATTGAATTAAAAGATTTATGAAATATGCAATCTAACGTTAAAGTTGAATTCATCATTTTCAACATCTAACCTCAATCACACTGAAGTGTCAATACACCCAATATAATATAATCAACACATTTTTTTTGTAATTTGTCATCCGCACCTATTATTGCTTCCCATATCTAATGCTATCCTTAATGTCATGCAAAGTTGCACTGGCTACTTTCAATCCCTTTTGAACTATGAGATTCAAGATTTAGGCACATCTCACTTGGAAAAAAAAAAGAAAAATAAATCTCCATTACATATCAAGCTATTACCCGAAAGCAACTTTTATTTCAATATGCTAGAATGTGTTTCTCCAAAGAGAGGGGTGAATTTGGTGGTATAAAAGTTTTCATAAATAAAAAATTAGGATTAACGAAAGTAATGAAGTAAGAGCAATATCACTAAGAATATGTAGGAGGGAAGAAGAGATGAACACCAAGATTTATAGTGGTTCAGTCTCAACCACTTGACTTAGTCCAATCCTCAAAACACCTCTGAATGTTCCACTGATTCTTCCAAAATTCAAGGGCTCTTGGAGCCTCAGGATATCAACGTTGACTAGAGATCACACCCCCTTACTGACTGTGTGAAAGCAGTAGATGCGAAAGAGCAATTCAAGACGAAGAGGGAGGCTAGGTGTGTGGATTCAATTGTAAGCTAATCAAGGTATCTCTTGCCATTGCAAATATCTTAGGAATTATGAATGGACTCCACATATGTTGTGATAGAGGGCATAGTTCTATAATTATTTATTATAATTGAATAATAGCTACTGATATGATCTTGAGGGGAAGTGCTAATGATCACCTCTTTATAGACATCGTTGATGAAACTAGGAACTTCTTTCATAGACTCTGGTAGGTCCTTTTAACTTATAGGTGTAAAGAAGACTTAGGTTATATTGATTACTTAGCTAAGCTCCCTCATATCATGCTTGAGAATTTTTATATCTTGATCAACCTCCACCTTTAGGGCATGAGATGGCTAGTGAGCAAGGAGTATAGATTAATTGTCCTTTTGTAAGGTCCCGTTTGGTAAAGGGGGAAAAGATGCTCCTGAAAAGGAAATTCTAACATTTTGTAGCGTCCAAATGTGTTTGGGGACAACTTTTCTGTCAAACTAAATTCCAACAGGAGTCCCAAATTCCATTAAACGTGGGAATCGCACATTCCACCAAAATTGGTGTCATCCGACTTTCAATCGGATAGAGAAAAATGATTAGACATTTATACCCATTCCGCAACACAAGGTACTGGACAAGTAGAGTTGGAGGACACTCTTTGTGATAGCTGATATTGTCGGCCTCAACAGTGGTGCATAAGGAAGGTGGGTTAAGGCCGCCAACTTCAAAGTGTTGGATGAAACAATCACGAATTGGAAATACAGAAGTGGCACTAAAAACTGATTCGAGTTGCATCTAAAGACACTATCATTGAGAGATATTTCGCAACCCCTATGGTCTCAGGAAGCGGCACTCCCCAGGATAAAATGAATCCTTCCTGCGGAATGACAAGGAAGCAAGAACTGGCGGAAACAATAAACTCAGGAGAAGACGAGAGAGAGAGGTTGTCAGAAGGGATTTCACATACTCTTTGTTCAATTAGAACCCCTCATATATATAGACATTGATCGGACACCGAAGGCACGGACATGTTTGAAGATGCCGCCGATCATGAAGCGAGAAGGCATGCAGAGTTTCATCCTTTCAAAGTTTTCGGTTGTTGAAAAACAAGGTTTTTCATGTAAGCAAAAAATTAAAATTAATTTTCATAATAAGGAAAAATTTATTCAAGATTCCAAAATAATTTTTTGTAGAAAAGCCCGTCTCCACATTTTATCACACGCATGGGGGTGCAAATTGTCAGTTTTCAACTACATTTGCCTCCTGATGGCCTGTTGTTGTGTGCACGAGGCCCACCTTTCTCTTAGCCCTTTTAACTCACTATAACTAAATGATAACTTATATACCCTTGGTCATCCTCTCACCAAAGCAATGTGGGACTTACTTTATTTGACACACTACTACTTTTACAACACACAGTGGGTGCAATAGCTACTTAATAGTGGGCGTGAACTTTACTTATCCATTCCCTATTCTTGTGTGGTGTCTATGTCGGTGTGTGTTTGCTTGAATATTCCATGAGTTAGAAGCTTGTGTACATGCTTGTGTACTTGTAGGAGCCTATGAAGTGGAGATTGTGTTCGTGTTTTACTTTGTTCTTCTTCCTTCCCTTCCATCTCTGTCTTCATCTCTTATACATGTATATATATTCCCAAAGATTTCCAATGATATAAGATCGAAAACGGATCGGCTAGACACAAGTAAGAAAATCAGGACGATGATCGTAAGTAGGACCTTAGAACTTGTCACTTACAACCCTAGTCATAAAGACGCCACAAGGATGATCAGCCCTTGATACTATCAAAGTATTCACACGAGAATACGAGGGTGCAAGCAAAGCTCACAAAAGAATATAATTCTCAAAACAAATGTCATTCAAATCTGCCTAATTCAATACAAAACTTAGCCTATATTAAGGCCACCATGGAACACTCTAGAATGCTAAACCCCAATCCATAAATGCTATAATGATATCGTTATGATGATTGATTAATCTGATTGGCACCATTCAAGCCTAAACAAATAAGGAAATTACTTAAACTTGAAGTAAAGGACAATCTGTGACCAGACGGCCTTATTTAATGCAAACAAAATGGGAAAGTAATCAAAAACAAAATTTCATCTGATTTTGGTGCATAAGGATGTCTTCTAGATGCTTCTTGAGGGCTTTTGGATGTCACTTATGATCCTTCTCTAAGGCACACACTTATCACATGGTATTTTAAGTGAATACTTCAATCTGAACTGCACATGGGCCTTGTATATTATCTTAAACATCTTTCATGCTTATGTTATACCCATTTCATGGACCTTCATACTCTCCTACGTGGTCATGCTCCCATGGGCTGCAAAGTCATGCTTATGGACCTGAATAAGCATGGTTAAGGCTTCATTTACCCCCTCAGCATGTATAATAACAGTATGGGCTTTAATTAAGCCCCAATGTCACTTCATGGGTTATAATAATTAAGTCCTACTTGGTGTCATGAAAAGGATCTTGGGCTTGTTCAAACTCTTCTTGGACATCATGGTTGACATATATGATACCACCTTGGCTGCCATGTAAGACACCATTTTTGCCTCTATCATTCTCCCTCTCTTGAAAAAGAGTCGTCCTCGACTCTTGAGGGTGACCTTTGCCATGTGAATCATTAGGTGTTGAGACATCATAGTTAAACTTTTGTGAGGATGAGAAAACAACACTTGATACCTCATAGTTAACATCAATAATTGTTTCTTCTTTTACATATTTTGTAGCCTCATACTCACTCTCATTCTTTTTATATTCAACAATGTCACTCTCAAATAATTTTGTCAACTCACTTTCTCTCTCAATTTTTCTGTTCTCTTCAAGCTTGTTTTCTCTTGCCTCTCTCTCTTTTCTTCTCTTTTCTTTTTCTCTCTTTCTGTCTTTTTCTTTCAGTAGTTGCTCAAGCTCAATGGTTATGGAGACCATTCTTTGAATATCACTATAAGGGTAAAAATTCATTTGTTTACCAATATCTTGATTAAGCCCCTGTAGGAATCGATCCATAGTTGCTTCTGAACTTTCCTTTACTTTGGCTCGAAGCATAGCAATATGCAACTCATCAAAGTATTCTTTGACACTCATAGAACCTTGCTTCAACTCTTGCAATTCTTTGTAAAACTTAGAAGGAGAGGATGCCTTTAATTTGCCCAACTCTACTAGTAGATCATGGATGTCATTTGTCATGGTTCTTAAGAACAACTTGAACTCTTGGTAAGTCTTATCGTCACTCATATTGAAGGGAAAATGAAGGGAAAAAATGATATGGAAAAAGGAAGGAAATGGAAGGATATATGGGTCTAAAAATAGGGACTAAAGAAAAACAAACGTGATGAATGAAGAAAAAGGTAAAGCAAAACACAAAAAAGTGATAATGGGAAGAGGGAAGGGAAGGAATCAGAATAAGAAGATAGAAGAAAAAGGAAATAGGAAAATAGGAAAGATTAGGAATGAGAAAGGAATCAGAATAGGAAAGCAGGAGGAAAGGAAATAGGAAACCAAGAAAAATTAGGAAGGAAAACGAGAGTCTTACCACCCAAGATTGAAGATTTAGGAAACTCCTTGTGACTTGCAATGGAAGCTCTACACAAATTAAAAAACTCTAACCTGGATATATTTCCAACAACCTGCAACTTTTCCTTTTTTTTTTTTGTAATTTTCGTTTTTTTCCTCTTTCTTTCTTTCTTTTGTTTTTTTTTTTTGCAACAATACAACACCTTTTTTTTTAATTTTTTTTCTTGCAAGAATTTTTTTTATAACTCCAGCAAAAACAAACTAAGTTACACAAACATAATGAAGGGTGGAAGAGACAGAAAATAGCAAAATTGATTGAAATAAGGAAGACGTAACAAAGAGAAGATGAAGAGAAGGAAACAATGAAAAACACGAAAGCAACAAGGTAAAAAAAAAACAAAGGATAGGACTTGAAACTAGCAAACCTTAAGCTCTAATACCAAATGATATAAGATCGAAAACGAATCGGCTAGAAACAAGTAAGAAAATCGTAGGTAGGACCTTAAGAGAACTTGTCTCTTACAACCCTAGCCATAAAGACACCACAAGGATGATCAGCCCTTGATACTGTCAGAGTATTCACACGAGAATACAAGGGTGCAAGCAAAGCTCACAAGAGAATATAATTCTCAAAACAAATGTCATTCAAATCTCAAAATGAAGTACAAAAATGTTGGTAACATATAGGTTACCATAGAACACTCTAGAATCAAAACCCTAAGCTTTAATTGCTATAATGATGCCTTTATAATGATTACTTGAATGATTTGCACCATTCAAACCTAAAAAAATTAGAAAACTACTTAAATTTGAAGCAAAAGTCAGCTACCTAAAAATAAGAAACAAAAACAAGATCTTCTAGATCAAATGGCCTTATTCAAGGGAAATAAAATAGGAAACTTTTTAAAAATTAAATTAAATCAAAATTAATGCATAAGGATGTCTTCTAGATGTTTCTCAAGTGTTCTTGGATGTCACTTATGCTCCTCCTCCAAGGCACATGCTTGTCACATGGTATTTTAAGTGAATACTTCAATCTAGACCGTACATGGGCCTTGTATATTATCTTAAGCGTCTTTCATGCTTATGTTACACCAATTTCATGGACCTTCATGCTTTCCCACGTGCTCATGCTCCCATGGGCTGCAAAGTCATGCATATGGGCCTGAATAAACATGGTTAAGACCTCATTTACCCCCTCAGCATGTACAATAACAGTATGAGCTTTAATTGTAGTTATCTGAAGCCTCAATGTCACTTCATGAGTTATAATGATTAGGTCCTGCTTGGTGTCATGAAAAGGATCTTGGACTTGTTCAAACTCTTCTTATACATCATGGTTAACATGTTTGATGTCACATTGGCTGCCATGTAAGACATCATTTTTGCCTCTACATTTCCCCTTCTTTTTAGATTTTTTTTTTGTTTTCTTTTGTTCATATGAAAACAATGGCATGTTGTTGGTGTCGAAAGTACTGAAGCCAATGAAACATTATTATCCCAAACAAATTTGACTTGATAACAAAATTTGAATTTTGCTCGTTTAATGGTGGTGAAAGCAAAGACCAAATCCAAATTTCAATTCATCACCAATCCAAATCTCAATTTGACATTGTAAAAGCAAAGGTAAAATTCGAATTTGAAATCCAAATTTTAATTTGGCATGCTGAAAGCAAATAAAAATTCAAATTTGGAATCTAAATTTCAATTTGGCATTGTGCAAATAGAGTTTAAATTTAATTTTTGCCCAAAAATCACTATATAAATAAACTATGGATTATTTAAAATAATTTTAAATAAATGTATATCCCTAATATTTCTCTAACTCCTCGTGTTAACCATCATCCATAACTTCTAGCACTCTATCAAATATCTATATCTATCTATACTTTTTTTATATTTGTATGAATATTTATATTTATTTATCTATTTAAATTATAATTTTTATTTATTTTATTTTTTATCAACTACATATCTCAGGATATGGGAGAGAGACATCTGGGATAAACTCATTATAGTTGTTTATTTCATTTTAAGGTAAAGGTGCAAATTTGGCAACCAAGTGTTCGTCCAGGTACAGCCAGCACAATTTACTTTTAGAAGGTGTAAAAATAGCAATTATGTTTTAAAAGTGGGACAATTTTGACAATGTCGTTAAGCCGTACAAACCGTGTGTTATAAAATAGAAAAACTATAACATAGAAAACAAGACAAGACAAGAAATTGGAGAAGAGAGCAAAGAAGCATTTCTCATTCATATGTCATTCTTATCTATATCCAACCCTTTGTTACAATTCTATTTATAAGCACCAAATCCTTCCAAGGGTTACAATGCCATAAACATAGGAATTAATCTACATTATGATACAACATAAAGACATTGGAGGTTATGATGAATGGGATATGGAAGGCTAAGAGTTTATGGACATCCATATATATAATGTTTATAACACTCCCCCTTGGATGTCCATGAACATATGTTGTGCCTCGTTAAAACCTTACTAAGAAAAACCCAGTGGGATAAAAACCTAGTGAAGGAAAAAGAGTACACAATATATATTGGAACTGCCTCGTTAAAAACCTTATCAGGAAAACCCAGTGGGACAAAACCTTGGTTAAGGAAAAAAGAATGCAGCATGATATTTTCTCCCCCTGAAGATAGTATTAATTGTGTTTCATTATATGATAAAAACATCACTTTTACTCCCCCTGATGATAATATAACTCATTGTGATTTCATCTCCTCAAATGTGACTGCCGTCAATGATTTCTGAAGCAGCTAATCTTCTTTTGTTATATGAACTATGCGTACATTCATCCGTCATATCTTCTGGATATGTTGAATATTTCATATAATCTCCATTTACCTTACGCACCATGGAAATCACAAAAAAAAATTGTCCTAAAAATAATCATGATATTCTGCATCCACATATCCAATTTATTCTAAATATAATGCGCTCATAATATTTTTGATAAAACCATCATATCAACTCTCAGTTTCATTATCCATTAGTGTACCTGCAAAAACTTAATTACAACATATTTTACCATAAAATAAATAGGACATCTAATATATCAAATCAATATATTTTGTAGGCAAATACTTCTGGCATGTTAGATCCTTCAAGGATTTTAACTTAAAATTCATTATTTAGTAAGCCATATGCATAGGCTATAATAATATCCAATAGACGCAGATTTTATTTTCATATCCTACCAAACTGGTAATTATTTTTCATCCACCACAAAATAATATACTTCATCATAATCATCATACTATTGTGAAAACCTCCGTTTTCACATAAATGTTCACATGTCATATAACTTTGTATTTCATGTGTTTGGACTGCAGGTTCATAATTCTCATATTGAAATAACGTAATTGTATTTCATTGCGTCTTTTATTTTCATCTTGGCCAATTAATTTTCCGTCTATCTTGTAAGACATATTTATATATTAGATCCTCAATTGATCACGTGATTATTATCAAAACTATTGCTGACAACTTTTTCCTTTTCGGTTCCATTTCTCTCATTGAGACATAACTTATCAAAATTTCAATATTATTTTTCAGGTACCTGAACCTCTTTTGAAGTTTTGCAATTAGTTATGTCTTGGCCTCTTCTGGAGCGCCAGCCTCCTCAATGTAATCATCTTAACAATATGCGCCTTTTTATTCAAAATATGATAGTTGGAACCTATTGATTTCCATGCTTCAGGCATGTCTCATTCTTATTTATATTTATTGGAGCATTTTTAGCTGGAATATGAGAATTAGTAATTCTCATTTTGGTCAGTAATTGAATCTGACAGATATTTTGTTATATATCATGAATGCAATATTCGATGAACTTCTGGTTCATACTATTATTTTTGAGGATTTACATTTGATATTAATAATGCATTCAATGTATTTTCTTTTCCAGCTACTCAATTTCTCCCCCTCATGTGGAAAAACTTTGTCAAATGACAATTAACCAATAATGCAGTACAAGTCTCATAAACCCATTTGTTCCTTTTAGAAACACAATTTTGTTTCATCTGGAGACAAACAAGGAGGAGGATCTTGCCCAACATTCATCTCAACTTTCCATCTATGTGCATTGTGGTGGATTAGTTAAAATAAACATTGCACATTAAAACTTTTAAGATGGAAAATATCTTGCTTCTGACCAAAAGCCAATTTCACTGGGATAATTTTGTTGGCTTGATATGTATAAGTGCTGCAATATATCAAGACAGATATGCCAACTTTGAAATGAAAATCCTGCTCTCATAAGCATTGATCAAGCTATATATGGAGGCTTTAATAAATGATTATGGATCGTATAATCTGGAAATTGTGCACTCATGAACATAATAATTTATTCTTGCAAACTTCAGGCTGCAAGCTAATAGTTATCACATATGTAACCATCTTGTAGATGCATCTATCAAAACCATGAAATATCTAAATGGTCTACATGGTGGATGAATAGGTCCACATATATCTCCTTGGATACGCTCTAGGAATGCAGGGGATTCAGCCCCGACTTTTGTCAGTGAAGGCCTTATAATTAGCTTTCCTTGAGAACAAGCAGCACATGGGAAATCCTTAAATTGAAGAATCTTCTGGTTCTTCAATGGATGTCCATGTGAATTTTCAATAATTCTTTGCATCATAATTGACCCGGGATGGCCTAACCGGTCATGCCAAACAATAAATGTATTTTTATTAGTAAGCTTCTGGCTTACCATAACATTTACCTCAATTGTACTAATACTTGTATAGTACAAACCAGAAGATAATACAGGCAATTTTTTCAGCACACATTTCTCTCCATATCTATCAATTGTAATATGTAGATATTCCCCATTTTTCTCATGCATAGTCTCAATGTGATACCCATTTTGGCGGATATCTTTAAAGTTTAACAAATTTCTTTGAGACTTAGATGAATATAAAGCATCATCAATAACAAATTTTGTCCCTTTGGGTAATATTATGATTGCTCTTCCGGAGCCTTCAATTAATTTTGTATTACCCATTATAGTATTGATGCTTGCACTTCTTATTGTTAGATGAGAAAAATATCTTTTATCTTTAAGTATAGTGTGTGTTGTTGCACTGTCTATGAGGCATGTATCTTCATTCTTATGTCCAATGATTGAAACATCCATAATCTTCAAAAAAAAAAAAAAAGAAATGTATTAAAGCAAAGTTGAAATACATGAAAAGTAATAATCAACTCATTACATATGAAGAAGAAATGAAAGCAAAGCATAAACTAGTGTGGAAAAACATAATTAAATATAAACTAAAACATTGTTATTATGCTAGCTTCCAACCAAACTCATCT
>QFDD01005251.1:0-18877 GCA_006871305.1 Vachellia collinsii | reverse complement strand
GACACACTAGCTCAACCAACTTTTTTCATACGTGTGAAATAAGTAGTTCATATTTATATTTATATTTAGGATATTAGGTCGTATAAATTTTATATAGAATGTAAAATTTATAATATGCAACGCGGTCCAAAAGTCATAAACATGCTGACTCGTGTCAAATTTTTATATTCCACCTGGTTTGAACAACAAGAAGAAATATATGGATGCTTTGGAAAAATAGAATTGGTAAAAGAATTTTTATTTTACTTGATTTAAAAGGTTCTTTTTAAAAGATATAAATAACATGATAGTTCAAAAGTATTTAATATAATTTTCATATAAATTAATCCTCATGTGGTTGTTCAAAAACTTGGAAAGCGACACCAAATACTGATGATATAATTTCTAATGTAAATAATAAGACAATTGGCTGCCAAAGATTGTGATTCCAATGTTTCATTTCCAATTGGACCCCTTAAATTCCAATGCTTTTTCCATGCGGTGGTGGAAATCATGGTTAGTGGACCTACCTTCTTTTAAATTTGTATTAAAAGAATAAAATTGATATTTTTATTATTTTAGTAAAAAAATTTCTTGAAAAATTCATAAAGCTGTAGAACTTATTCTTTATAATTCATCATAATACACGAAAAAAAGTACAAAATTAATAATTAAATAAAGTAAGAGTGTTTATAAAAAATGTGTTTATATTTAATGTGTCTAAATACAACTTTTACTAAGAAAAATTAGAAAAAAGCTATCGTTCAAAAATTTAAAATTATAATAATCAATAAGGCTTCTGGAACTCTCCTCATCTTTTTAATTACAAGTTGTATTAAATTGCATTTATCATTCAATTTTATAATACTCCACGTGCTTGGCCAAAAAAAAAAACTCCACGTGCCTTTCCTCTCTGTCCTCACTTTTGAATAAGAACTTGAATGGCTAAAAATTAATTAAATATTTTATAAAAATAATAAAATATAATATAAAGTGTCAAAAATGTTGAAAATTAAATTATTTTATACGGGTCTCAGCTGATAATACTGAAACACACCAGAAAAAAGATAGCAGCTTTTATTTTCTAAAAAGAAACATTTTAAATTAATTAATCTGTTACCACTAGAGAGAATCTTATCGTTCTTATCATTCTTTTTATTTGATTTTATATTTCTTAAGATCGACTATCTTTTTAGGTTGTACGGTTTTCCCTTTTGGTCCTCAACAATGAATTTCTTTGGTAGACCATGTGATGTGAGTGTGCACTATTTTTTAGCTATGTGGGTGTACACTTTTCATAGTGATAAAGCTTTAATATTTATCATAAGAATAAACTTATTTTTTTTCTGTATTGATGTAAATTAACAATAAAATAAAGAAGGGGCTGGAATGGGGAGAGGAACTTCTCATTTTCTCTAAACATTATCTTTTCTCCTCTTTCATCAATCTATAATAATAAAACTCTTCCACCCAGCTGTTCCCTCAAACCATCAACGCTCTCGGCTCAAGACACATATCACTATTCATTTACTGTTCCTAAGGAATTGTGCGGCTCCAAGTACGGTTTCTTTTTCCCATTTGGCTCCGTGTCAAGCCGGATCGTTTATCTAGGGTAGACAAGCAATGTGAACAAAATTCAGGCTGGGTGTACGAACTGGTTTGCGCGCCATATTCAAATTCATGTGAGCGGGATGGAGTTGGACGCATTCTATTAATACCCATTAACGTCACACTTGCCCGACACATTTACGCAGTAACAAATTTTGTTCCGCAGTGCTCGGGGTCTATGTTGCTCAGTGCTCGGGGTTGTTGTGGACCGGAATGTTATCCACCATAACGTGCATCCATGCAGGTGCGAGCTGGGAGTGTTGGACCTGGATGTTTCTAGCAATATAATTTTGCAGGATCAATGTGTGAGTACATGAGTGTTATGCTTATTCAATGAGTTATTAACTTACATGAGTGATATAATTTTTCAAAACAGTTTTAGTTGTGTTATGCGTATTTTGTCACTGAGTTCTTAACTTTCCTTCACATGCAGATGTATGTGGGTATGTAAAGTTTGTCTTTGATGTTGTTCATTGTACTCATATGGGTTATTTGGATAGAGAGCTAGAAGTGATATTGGAGTGCAAGAAGAAAGGCTCTTAAAGGTGTTGTTTATGTTGTTTATAGGGCGATAGACCATGTTAGAAGAATATTGAGACGGTCAACAAGTTTTTCAAGGAGCAGTTTGATGCATTCTTTAAAATGTCGGATACTTTTGTTGTTGTCCAGTATGTGTTGACATCATCCCCTGATGTAACAGCTACTGTGACCATGATTTCTAAACCATGTGAATGTAATGAAATGGTACTTCTTAACTCATGGATTTCAGCTGATGCAATTTCATTTTTAATGTATTTTTAGGTTGTCTGACCATGATCTTATTCGAAGACGCATCCCAAGTTTTGCTTAATCCCATTGAAACTGAGGTCCAAGAGATGAAGGAGACGCTTGCAAACAGTTAAACTCTCAGGTTGTTCGACCATGATCTAATTCGAAGACGCATCCCTTGGTTTCGTTTAATCCCATTGAAACTGAGGTCCAGTAGATGAAGGACACGCTTGCAAATGATGTATGCAGTGTAGCTATTGACATTAGACCATCATGCAATGTTCAATTCTATGGTTTAATTCTGTCGCCATGTTGTGATTGCATAAGTATGGAATGAATGCTTTAAAGATGTTAGAGTTGTTTGGGAGATATTGTTAAAAACTTAACCTATTGCATGTGTTGTGAAATATAGGTTGCCCTTTACTTTACGGATTACACATTTTGCTTAACACCATAGTTTACATCTGACCAGATACATGATATTGTCATTGGTTTAGTTAATGTTGGTGATGCCTAATGCTTTGAAAATAATAAATCCTACAGAAAATAAAGTAATGAGGCATTCGAGACTGTAAAATAACTATTATTGGGAAATGACATTGAATAGACTGATAAGGCCATCTCATATTACAAAACGCTACGTTAAAGATGAAATACCTAAAAGATGAAGTATGGGGTCTATAGCTACGTTTAGTAGTGGCTAACGAAGCCCAATAGTGCTCCTAGCTCTTCTACACTCGGTAGAATGTGTTCTTGAGACGCTGAACGGAGTTCCTCGATTTGTTCCATCCTATTGCTTTCTATAGAATTGTCACCCCTATTAGAATTATCCAGTGGCGTGCGAAATTGTATAGGAAGGTGTCGTAGTGGGGTGTTTGATCTCGCAGATGACAAGATGGGGTATATCTTCATATATGCACGGCACCAAAAGTTTTGCACATACATATTGTGATGTGGTGTGAGGGGGATTTTCATTCTTGTGTAACTTTCTTGCCCTGCCATCATGGCCATGTAGTTTTCACATCCAAGTATTCCAAAGTCATCAGCTCTTTCCCACTCTGTGCAGCAAAAACCATGGGTTCTACACATACCGTATAAGCATATGAAGAATGTGTACCTCACATCATACCAACTGAAAGAGCCTGCTCGCACTCGTCGCCCTTCAACAGGGTGGATTATGATTCTTGCTCGGACATAGTTAGGTTTTGCTATGACATCCAAAGGGCCGCACGCGATACGCAATGAGTTTACCCCACATGCATGCCACATTTGTAAGACGGAATGTATGTGCTGCTCGCTATATTCTACAAAGTAGTTCATATTGTAAACAGTTCCAACGTTAACCAATTATGTTGGCTCTGACTTCCTTTTTGTGTGCTCTCATACTAGGAAGGTCTGACTCTTTATATAAGAGTATTCAGCTATAGACAGGAAGGAAGTCACTAACTTCCAACTGCTAAATTAATTGCAAGCGAGATGGTTGAGTAGGTAACTGTTATTATATAATAAATGCCATGGACTCCTCCACATTATTATGAGCTATCTGCTCAAATGTACTCCTACGTACATAACCATTTAATAAAGCGCATCATAGTGAAGGTTGGTATGTATCGCCCCTTCACTGTGACACTCACATCGTCATGTGGGTGGGTTTGTTAATACATGACCATTGAAGTCGGAGCTGGTAGGAATATTCTCATCATGATTGCAGTCTCTCATCTGAATTTTACTTTCACCTTCGTTTAAGCCATGAGTCTACTGAAGACGATCGCGTGATTTGAGTGGGGTGTGATTGAGTGCCAATGACCATGACTTTAATGAGGACCTGAGTTATTGTGGAAGTTATGGTGAAACCTGATCATAACTGGAGTCATGTTTGAAGTTATGGGCTTCATTTTATCTATCACTTCTAGCATGACGCAAGTCAGGATAAAAGTTTAATAATAACTTGCAGCACCACTCGAGTTACACTGGAAGTCATGAAGTTCATGTGGTCATCTCTTTCTGCATGACTCAAGTCATGGTGGAAGTTTGCCAATAACTTCCACCATGACTCGAGTCACGATGGAAGTTATGGTATGTTCCACAGTTCTCAATAACTTCGTGCATGACTCGAGTCATGCTCATGGTGAATACTTTTGCAACAACTCCATAGCTTCTGAAGTAGCTATGCAAGATAGTCACGTGACGTCTACACCGCCAAGAACTATCTGAGTACATTATGTACAGCTTAATTTAATGCACTTACAAACCTCTCTAGCAATACACTATATCGCCGTTGTTTATACATTGCCAATGATGGTTCGCCGGTTAAAGGTACTAGCTCTTGGTGAGCAACATCTCTTCCAAATTTACTTTTGCTGCTTCTGTAATCAGGAGATGACACTTTTTATGGGTTATTTTCCTCTGCTTGTACGAGCAAATTGAAGAAATGTATAAAATCTTTATGTACTGAACTTAAATTGAATTGTTTAGATTCAGAAATGAAGGAAATTATTTTATCTACTGGGCAAATTCGAGGCAGAGAGAAATGTAATCTCTTCCATGATGACCTTTACTCTATTGGGTATTGGGTGGCACCGACAAACTCAGCCGTTGTTGAATGACCATACACAGCTTCAGTCATACACTTATGGTGTCCCTACAGCGTCACTCTACTATGTCATAAGTGGATTCTCATTTCAACTAAATCCAATAGTTGCATCATCCAACAACAAGACTAACAGGATCGTCATTTATATATCGGCAATGATGGTTCGCCGGTTAAACGTACTACTTCTTTTAAGTGCACAATATTTTTTCTGAATTTAATTGTACAGATTGTGAATGAGCACGAGTTGTGAGTAATAGGTCATGTCACTGGCCATTCTTGAGCACCCAAATTGATCCCTCAATTTGTATAGTTTTAGAGGAGTGTGAAAAACAATGTATGTTTTAAAAATCCATAGTGGAAGTTAACTCTGAAGCTACGATAAAACCACCATTGCCAACATTGAACACTACAGTGGGACAATCACATTAAATAGTTTAAAATAACTTCCAAGATGCCTCGAGTCATACTTGAAGTTATGGTTTCATTTCATCACGATTTGGAAGTTTGAATTTGGATGGAATTTATGACCATAACTTCCAAAGTGACTCGCGTCATGGTAGTGGTTACACAATAAGATGACTTGCAAATTGCAAGAGTAAGGTAACCGTGTACCTCTAATGATGCCCTAGATCATGTGTAAACACCATTTAATTATATGACTTGAGGCTTTAGTAACTATCAATAAGCTACGTCACCGTAATTTATATATCGGCAATGATGGTTCGTCGGTTAAACATACTGCTTGTTTTAATTGCACAATATTTTTTCTGAATCTAATTGTACAGATTGGTGAATGAGCCCAAGTGGTGAGTAATAGGTCATGTCAGTTAACTCTGAAGCTACGATAAAACCATTGCGAACATTGAACACTACAATGGGACAATGACATTAAATAGTTTAAAGATAACTTCCAAGATGCCTCGAGTCACACTTGAAGTTATGATTTCATTTCATCATGATTTGGAAGTTTGACTTTGGGTGGAATTTATGACCATAATTTCCAGAGCAACTCGCGTCATGGTAATGGTTACATAATAAGATGACTTGCAAATTACAGGAGTAAGGTAACCGTGTAGCTCTAATAATGCCCTATTCTGTAGATCATGTCTACAATACCATTTAATTAATTGACTTGAGGCTTATTGACTATCAATAAGCTACGTCACCGTCATTTATATATTGGCAATGATGGTTCGCCAGTTAAACGTACTGCTTCTTTTAATTGCACAATATTTTTTCTGAATCTAATTGTACAGATTGGTGAATGAGCCCAAGTGGTGAGTAATAGGTCATGTCACTGGCCATTCTTGAGAACCCAAATTGATCCCCCGATTTACTTTGATTTCAACGTACTGCTTCTTTTAAGATTGCTTCATTTAAGTATCGTTTCTTCTATAATCCATTGACTTTACTTTGAATTGAGATTAGTGAAATTACTGCAATCCTCGTACTTAATCGTTGAGTATATATGTTATCATTAGGCCACGCCTTACTACCAAGCTTCTAGATTAGCTACAAAACTGTCACATGACATCTACGCCGCCTAAAACTATCTGAGTACAGTAAGTACAACACAATTTAATGCATTCTTCTGTGTTAAACATAACCTGGGGAAATACTATCTCTTCCGTGTTAATCTTTACTTTACTTGATAGTACTGAGAAAAGCTTAGGCGTTGGATGAGCCTACACAGCTTCTGCTTCAATCATACACTCACAGTGCCCTATAAGTACCTATACTGTGTGATGCTTTGTAATTGTTCTCGTAGTCTCAATGCATCTATAGTCAAAGATAATGACTTGTGATTAAAGCCTAAAATAATGAAGTTCAGTTAATTCCAAAAGATTCAATTGAGTTTTATCCGAAAGTTGATGACTTCCCCTATCACTACGAATTGATACATTCAAGTTACTCTTGAAGTATTTGAAGATGGAAGTTATGCACCGTACACCTATTTCCTAATGAATTAGCTATTAACTTTGTGGAGTGCACCACTATCTTTTAAATTAAATGACCACATATATGATGTGCTTATGATGCACATAAAGCATTATTAATTCAAATAGTAAAGATGTATACCTTTGTTATTAATTCCATCACCCCTGTTTTTGTATCTTAGTGGCATTCTAAATTGAGCAATTATTTTAAAGCTCCTCTCACATTAATGGGAAAGATTAAAATAATGTAGTCACTGGAAAAGCCCACCCTATATTCTATAACATACTTGAATCAATACCAGGAGTCAAGCATTCTAAGCACTTTTGTTATATTTGACATTACATGTTACATTGACCAGCACACAGTTAGGTTTATTGTAGGAAGGACCATTATTTTATTATTCTGTAAACCAGGTATTATGAAAAAATAATACTTAGAAAGTACGTGGCACTTCCCATTGGGGAAAAAATCTTTCCTATATATCTCATCAGAATTGAAGCAATTGAACATTACAGGATTAGGTTTTTTCTGAGCTGACTTGAATTTCCTTCCACTATGGCATGTCAATCTCTGAAGGACATCCATGATGGCACGGATCGATGGAAAATACGTGCCAGGGTATTCAGAAGGTGGAATGTGTTCACTAAATCTTCACCAACTGATCTTCTTGCCATATCCATGTTGTTAATTGATGAGGAGGTAATGGTTACCTATGTACTTACGTCCAGGCTTGAAACTTTTATGTGAAATTATTACATCTCATTTTTTGTATCTAACGTTGCTAAATATGGATGATTAGGGTCATAAGATCCAAGCAAGTGTTGTCAACAAGAAATTGCATGAAGTCTATCGAACGACTGCTTTAGAGGGGCACATTTATTTCATTTCCAACTTTGTTGTATCCACGAATATGAGCCACTTTAGAGCGACAAATCACCGTTATAGGCTGACATTCACGCCACAGACATATGTTTGTTTGAAAGATGCACCGATTCCTACTTATTCATATTCCTTTTTTCCTCTAGCTGATGTGATGAAGATTACTGAGTTGAACCACGTTGACCACCTCATAGGTAACTCTCCACTGTCCTGATACATCTGCATATTGATTGTGTAGCAAGTGAGTTAATGTGTGTATTATATTAATGTTTCTGTATGATGGTGCAGACGTAATAGCGTATGTTAAGACCATTGGCAACATTGAAGAGTACCGTCGAGACAATGACATTAAGACCAAGCTACGGTTGACCTTAATTGATAATGAGTACTCTACGTTACATCTGTCATTTATGTTTTATTAATAGTATGTGTTGCCCAACAATGTTTAATTCAATTTAATGTTCTATGTCTTTATATTGATTAGTGGTAATGAGGTTGAATGTGTCCTCTTTGATGAGTGCACTACTAATACTTACGCAAGCAACCTTGAAAATATGGAGACTCCAGTGGTCATTGTGTTGAATTTGGCAAGGATTGGTTACTCAGACGATGGTAGTTACCCATTTCATTAAATATATTCGATTTGATTCAATACCCAATGTTTTCTGATTGCATGAGGCAATGCATTTCCTACCACAGGAAGTCCAAATATATGTAATTCCTACAATGCTACCAGAGTTTTTTTTAATCTACCTATACCAGAGGTGAAATCGTTCATTGAAAGGTATGGAGTTCAATATGTGTGTGTGTGTGTTTCATATCGAAGTCATTTTTTGGTAAATGTTATTTGTGAAATGTTGATACTTCCTTGATAATATTTAGTTGTTTCGATGTATCATTTATTAAATTAGTCGTAAAGAGGGGATGTCACCTGTTTTGACTTCAACAAGCTACCTCATCGGTTCTCAGTCAACCCAGCAATCCGTGTCATCTAAAATGTTGAAGGAAAAACACATAACAATCTCTAAGATTACTGAACAAAAGATTGTAGGGTTATGTGTACTATCTCAATTATTATGTATATTATGATATTTAATCAATCTACAGCTCAGTGTATGATTGATTTTTATGTGTTTAAGTCTAATTACTTGTATGTTGTTTTGCACGATACAATAGGGTGATAGTTTTGTCATAAAATGTGAGATCCAAAAACTTGAGACCATTAATGGTTGGCTTTATGATAGCTATGGGAAATGCTCTGCTAAAATAAAGGATGAAAATGGGAAGGCCTTGTGCCCAGTGTGCAAGAAGGAACCGGATTCAGTTCAGCCTAAGTAAACATTATCATCCTCCTCAGTTGTTTGTTGTAATGCTAGGGAAATTTTTAATTATATTTATCATGTACAGGTTGAAGCTCCAATACACTGTTTGTGATGAAAGTGGCTCTGCATCTGTGCTCTTTTGGGATAGACATGCTGTGCAGCTGATACAGAAATCAGCGGTTGATCTCAAGCTCATCCTTAAAGAGGTATCTCCATGTATGAATCATAGATTTGAATTGAGTTCCATTGTGGTCACTGGTTTATATCTTAATATACTATTTTGTTCTGAATATTGAAAGGGTAAATGGGAATATGATGTCCCAGACGAGTTGGATAGGGTTCTTGGGAAAAAAGTCCTATTGAAGCTCAAGCGTAATGAATACAACGCCAGACATCCCAGTGCTAGCATCAGTGTCATCCATTATGTTTTGTGTGAGGACTTGATGGATCAGTTCATGGATGATTCTCAAGATGTAAGTATATTGTTATTATACTAAATTGGACAGAAACATTCCTATTTTGTTCTATGTCACCTTACGTTCAAGCAAGTAAGAATATGTAGAACCATTAACCTACTCACATAACTTAGACACATTGTAGGATCAACACCAAGGGATGAAGCACAGTCAAGTATGCTTAAGTATATATGTATTTACCAGCAGTCTATTTAATTTGGGTACAAGTGTCTTTTAATTAAATTAAAAGTAACGCATTTATTTGTCTTCATATCTATCAGCAGACTGAGAAGGATGGATTCCAAGAGCCAGATATTCCAAAAAAGAGTTCAGATGCATGTGAATCCCAGTCTCCTCCCTGTATTAACTTAGACAAAGACAATGAAGATGTTCTTATATCCCAGCTATCTGCATCAACATCTGGACATAGTGGGAAGTCAAAGAGGAAGAATTCAATCCTCACAAAGACTAATCCGTCAAAAGCAAATGTTCCTCTAAAAGTCCCTAAGAAGGAGAAGTAAATAGTCTTGCCACCACATAGAGGAATTAACCAAAGTTGTTACATTTTCTTTCTATTGGACTATTACCATCATAATATGTATCATCATGTCCTTTTACTATTTCCAGTTTTACATTATATTATGATATGCAACTTGTATTTACGTTTTACTTCTTATGCTTCCAAGGTCTAAACTAAATATCTAAATCACATTTAACTCGAAGTTCTTTAATCCCCATAGTTAGGTGAATCATGTATGCCAACTAACTTGAAAGGAAAGGAGCTTATATACTATTTGATATATTTCTTATAATATTTGACATTGTAATTACATAATGTTTGATGTCATATTACTGACTTAAGCTTTCTGAGAGTTATACAAAAGTTTTTGTAGCCCCTGTTGATGGTTGGGAAAACAGAGATAAACATAGTAGGTGTAACTTTAAATCTAACTCGGGTCAAGGTGGAAGTGTTTGTGACGAAGTTCGTAGTTGTAAGACTCAGGTTACACTTGGTAAGTTGATTGTAGATGGATGAATCGATGAATGATCAGCTAAAACCTCAACTGGAATTATGAATAGCAAATTAAAGAGCATCACTTCCATTATTACTTGAGTCATGTTGGAAGTTGTGGTAAAACTTGCATTATGACTTGAGTCATGCTGTAAGTGAACGCGAAAATGAACACGTTCTCTTATGTCATCCGGTGCAGTAATTACTTAAATGCTAGGAATTCCAAAATTGAAATTCAATTAATAATTACTTAAATGGATTTAATTTTTAGTGAATAACAATATTCAAGCATACAATTAAAAAATGTAAAGAAAAAATAGAACTCGATATATTAATATTGGATTTAATATGAAATTGACTTTAATATAAAATAGATGTTTAATATTAATACTTAATTTAATAGATTATAATTAATAGAAATATAAAAAAGAGTTGAAATTGAATAATAAAATAGTAATTATATTTAACAGATTATGAATAATTATATTAATAGAATTTAATATAAAATACATATAATTATATTATTTTTATATAATTCGATTTGCATTATGCAACATTTGTAATTATCATACTTAATATATGTTTTATTACATATATTATATATTACATATAACATATTTATTATCAATAATATATATAATTCGATTTGCATTATGCAACATTTGTAATTATCATACTTAATATATGTTTTATTACATATATTATATATTACATATAACATATTTATTATCAATAATATATATTAGATATAACTCTCACATGTTGCTCGAGTTGGGTGTATCGAGTTCTACATGTTATCTGAGTCATTTGACTCGAGTTACACTTGGTAACTCGAGTATCGACGTCTTGCATAGCAAACTCGAGTTCGCTCCCGTCACTCGAGTCAATTTTTTCACACTCCTAACTCGAGGTGCAAAATGTAACTCGAGCGACACCTATTTTTTGTCGTTAAAACCAAAAGCACAATCTCAAGACTTGTCACTTCACTCTCATGCTCTTTCTCCAACTCGAGTCGTCTTACACAAATTCTCACCCAACTTCAAAAGTTCATCATCCAACGGCCAAAAATATGTTAAAACTCGTCCTTTAACTTCCTCCTAAGAAATTTATTCCATCAGTCATCTATTCATCTCTCACATTTCACATTTGTGCCCTAATTCCATTGTGCCGGTCGCAACCTTTTGCTTACAGTTTTCTCCTTAAAAATTGCTAATGGCAAGAACAAAAATGCCACAGAAAGATGCTTCGGAAGGAGGAAAATCACAGTCCAAACCGACCTCTCAATCTCATCCCACATCAAAGAAGTTTCAGCCGAGGGTGAGAATTGTAGAGCCGACGGAGCAACCTAAGGATTCTGAAGCGAAAAGGAAGAGACCAGAGCGGCCTAGGAAACTACCCACTGCACAAGAAAAAGCCAAGGCATCGATGGTGACAACTTCACAACATCTTCAGTCGTCTGAGGCACAAGGGACAAAAACAAGTGATCAAAATTATGGTTGTGCAAGCAAGGGAGCCTCTTTTTCTAAAAAGAAGGCTACAACGAGTCAAACTGTAGACTCAAAAAAGGCCACAGAAAGTACGAGTGCAGATCCTTTCAAAGTTCCCATCAGATTCTCCACACTACCTTTAAATATTTTCCGGCAAGGTTATTTTAATACCCATTTTGTTCGTAGGGGATATTGTCCAGCAATCTATGTCGATTTAGCATATATTAAGGATAGTTTAGGAATTGATCTGTACCCTTACCTGAAGCACTATGAGAAGTGGCTGAGTATCAGTGCCCCATTTTCTCCTGACGTTGTCAGAGTATTTTATTCTAACATGTCACCAGAAACTATGAAGGATGATGATGGTGCTATTTTGAAGCGTTCTTTAATCACATATATCAGGAATCAAGAAATTCTTATAACTGATGACATTCTGAACACTTACCTCGATACTCTTGAGTATGATGAGGAATTGAAGGAATTTAACTCAGCTGAGATACATGAGTTGTTAAAACCTGGTGAACCTGTTCAGGGCTTAGACTTTAATCCTTCATCCATGCCTTATATTCAGCACATTATTCATTATATATATTCTAGGTGCATGGTGAATAAGAGTAAGAACTTCTCTCATTTCAATCAAAGTGATTACCCAATGCTGGCCTTTATTATGGCGAAGGAAAAGAGAAACATAGGGGCAATGATTTTTGAAGAAATGTGGAAATTTCATCATTCCACATCTACTTAGATTCCTATGCCTTATCCCCAATTGGTTTCTCGCATCCTAGATTTACACGATGTTTGGTATTTAGACAAAAGGGATGAAGTGGTCAAGCCTCAAAGGTTTAATGAGGTTCAACTTCATAGGATGAAGATTGAACTCCCTATGGTCAAGCCTGCTCCTAGACAGAAGAAGATACTAGTGACTACACCTTCTCAGGCCCAAGATGAAGCCCAGTCATCAGCTCATCAGCAACAATCCTCTGCTCCATCGTTTCTTCAATCATCATTTCAGAACTTTTTCCAAGTTGAGTTTAGGAGAATGAGTGACGAGTTGCAAGATGAGCAAAAGAGAATGAATGCTCAGTTACATGGTGAACAAGTCAAGACGGTTCAACAACTCCAGAAAGCCTTTCAAGATCATCTGCAGAGCTACTTGAGAGATGTTCTCAAAGAGACCAATGACTACTTCACTCAGTTAGGAGCTACCCAACCTCTTCTTGTGGAGAGAATTCAGTCACTGCAACAGACTATTGACTCTAGGATGGAACAGTTGGAGTGTCGGATGAGTTCATTAGATTCAAGGATGAAAGCTCTTGAGGATCCAATTCATCAGCACTTGAACCCCTCTTGTCATCCTCTGCCTACTTAGGATCCTTCATCCTCATGTCAGTTGCCAATGCAAGAGCCTTTGCCATCCACTCAACCCCCTTGATTCATTTTGTTGTTTAGCAAAAAAGAGGAGAAGAAATATTGTGCAATCACTGTTGGACTCTATGTGTGGTTTGTGGGTTTGGGTGTGCATTAGTGTTAGTTGTTGTTGATCTTTTCTAGGTCTAAGTATATGAATATGAAGAATTTGATATGATGTTAGTTGTGAAATTTCTTATCCATGCTTATTGTATGCTTGAGTTTGTAGAGTTTATAAATCTTTTATGCTATTAGTATTTTCAGTTTAAATGTGATTTATAATATTATGCTAAGCATATGTATTTAATTTTGCAAGTTGATCCTAACAATTGTTAGGGTGGCTGTGATAAAACTGATATAGTATGAGTAATAACTCAAGTTCCAAATTCAAACTCGAGTTATATTGACTTTTCCATGTATCAAACTCGAGTTACAAATTGTAACTCGAGTTACGAATGCACATTGATCCAAAGTAATCCTTTTTCTCTTCCTGTATATTTTACCCGTGGTTTCCATTGATTATAAAATGTCTTGGATGTACCTTTTTGAGGGCAAATACTTGATCCTTCAAGAACCCTCCTCATTTAACAGGCCAAATGTACAAGGCATGGTTATTTTGTAACCAACTCCTGTGCCGATATGCATCAAAATTGACAATTTTCACTATATATTATGGTAAAGGACATATGGCTTCTTCATCTAAACGTGCCCGCAGACCAGAGCAATGGTAAAGGACATATGGTTGATCTTTATCCTTACCTAAAACATTACGAGAATTTGTTGAATCTCAACACCCCTTTCTCCCCAGATGTTGTTCGTACATTTTATTGTAATATGAGGTTCGAATCTATCCAAGACAATGATGGCATTTTTCTGAAGCATAATTTGATTACATCTGTTCAAGGGGAATAGGTTCATATAAATGTTGAATTGCTCAATTCATATTTGGGGACAGATAAGTTTGATGAGCGAGTGAGAAGCTTTAATCCTGATGAGATCCATGAACTTTTAAAACCTGGCAAACCCATTAAGGTGTTAGATTTCAATCCTTCATCTATGCCTGATCTTCATCGTATCATTCATTACATCTATTCGAGATGTATGGTGAATAAGAGCAGAAATTTCTCACATCTTAACCAGAATGATTATTCTTTGCTAGCCTCTATCATAGCAAAGGAGAAGAGAAACATTGGAGGGTTGATTTTTGATGAGATGTGGAGATTTCATAACTCATCCTCTATTCAAACTCCCATGCCATATCCTAGCCTGATTTCCAAAATTCTAGACATCCATCATATTTGGTACCTTGATAGGAGAGATAAAGTAGTGAAACCTTAGATGTTTACCGAGTTTCATATTAACAGGATGAAGATTGTGCTTCCTAAGATTAAGGATCAACCTACTAAGAAACATGTTTCAGGTCCTTCACGAGTTCATGATGAGGCACAATCCTCTGCCCAGCAACACTCAGGTGCTCCTTCATTTTTGCATGCCTCTATTCACAACATCCTTAAGGTAGAATTTGAAGTGTAAAGGCAACAGATTAAGGAATACCAACAGAAGGCTTTAGAGGATTTTGAGAACCGCTTCCATCCAAGGATTAACCAATACATGACAACATTATTGAGTGGTGCCAATGCCTACTTTGAACGATGGTTTGCCTATCAACCTATTATTGGCATGAGATTGAAAACTATGGAAGATGCTCTGAACTCAAGAATGGCAGCTCTAGATTCAAGGATAAACTACCTTAGAGCTATCTTTTTCCTCATGCCTTTCATTATTGGACTCCTTGCAACGAAGACAATTTGATTCCTCTGATGGTTCCCATTATCATCGTCGTTGCCCAGACAATATTGTATCCTCTTCAAAGCCTAGGCGCTGCAATAGTCTCCCCCCTCTTTGACATAATGTTGATAATGTGGGACTTCTTCGCTGATCTTATTTTGCATTATTGTATTCATATGTTAGTATTAAGTGACATATTAAAGCAATGAAATCCAAATTGTAGAATGTCATGTGCAAATGGAATTGAGTATTAACAACCATGAACTATTTCTTGTCGGTTATTTCATGGAATTTAATTTTTGTCCTTCTTCCCATTACATGTATATAGTTTCAAATCCTCACCGTGCAATAGAAGGGCCTATAATGACTAGCCATGAAATAAAAATCACAAGACATATTGATGATCAGTTCCAGTCAAGTGATATAGGTACCTCATTTTCCTTTTACACTAATGTTTTGCTACTTTGTTTGCGAATGAAGAGACTATATATCCATTGACATGGTACTATCATTTCATAGATTACTTGGATGAAGGAGACCCAATTCATCAATGCAAACATTGTGCAGCACTTTTTTGGTATGGTGAATGGATTAAGAGAGATAGTCAGAGTAGAAATCCTAATTGCTTCTCTATGTGTTGTCAACAAGGGAAAGTGTTGTTACCAAAGATGAAAGCTCCTCCTTCCCCTTTGCATCATTTTTTTTTTATAAGACAACTAAGCTGTCAAAAAATTTCCATGAAAATATAAGGCAGTATAACAATATGTTCTTATTCACTTCAATGGGAGGAAAGGTCGATCATTCCACTAATAGAGGTGGCGGTCCGTACTCCTTCATTCTCTCAGGGATGAATGACCACAATATAGGGAGTTTGTTGCCCGAGGCTGGAGCATCACCCGCATTTTCCCAGCTTTACATATTTGACACGGACAATGAAGTATCAAATTGAATTTCCGCTGTTAGGTAAGACATATAATTTAAATTTTCACAAAATTTAATTGTTCTGTATGATTCCTCATTCAGTTGGCCATGTTTATTTAATTTTTCCTCTTTCTCTATTACCGCAGCAAGCACCAGAAAGAATCATCCTTAGACCATACCATTGTACACATGATCAAGGATGCGCTTGATCGCTACAATCCGTATGTCAAACAGTATCGCAACGCATCTTCCATTTTGTCACTCAATACTTTTGCACATTTAAAGTTATGCCTCATTAGTGGTAGGCATCGGGATGGGCGAAATTACAATATCCTGACAGCATCTGAAGTTGCAGCCCTGATAGTGGGAGATATTGATATGACATTCAATGTTAGAGACATCATTGTTGAGAAACAATCAGGCAGTGTGAAACGAATTAACGAGTTGCATGCCTCTTACTTACCACTTCAATACCCAATTTTGTTCCCTTTTGGAGAAGATGGGTACATGGATGATGTCCAGCATCGAGAAGGAACATTATCATCAACAAAGAGAAGAAAAAGGGTCAGCATGCGTGATTTTTTCGCATATAGGCTTATGCCATGACATACTGAGGTATCTGCACTTCTTCATTCATCTCGACTACTACAACAGTTCATTGTTGATGGGTACACAATGATTGAATAGCAGAGGTTGCTATGGGTGAGAACGCACTGGAAGGAGTAAGTAGGTACACTATATGTGTTATATTCTTGGTAACAATTGGGAATCAAGTTACTTTGTTGTCAGTAAAGTTTTCTAATTGCTTATCATTTATTTGCAGCTTGAATACCTTTCTTTAAGTGACGATTCCATTTAATCTCAGTTACATTGTCATTATTTAGTTTAAACTCACCGCGCAACGCGCGGGTATCAATTTCTAGTTTTTATATCAACAAGATCAATATTTCGATGATTCAGATTTGTTCTTTTATAAAATTATTATCAAAATGTTAAATTATAAAAATAAAATAATTAATTAAATTCAAATTGTTAAAGTTTGATACGAATTGTTTAATAGTGCAATAAAGGAAATAAAAATATTTTGCATAAAATCAAATATGAACCGTTCAAACATTGATCTTATAGTTAAAAAGGGAAAAATAAGAAAGAGAATGTGAAGGCACAATCAGAGGCTGAAATGCAATGTAGGCAATGATATATTCATGGAAGATAGGGTTGGATTTAATTATAGAAATTAAATACAATTTTCCCTTTATAAATGAATGTACAGAGACAAGCTAATATAGATTAGAGTTTCACAAGAAAAATAGTTGTATCATTTTTTAAGCATTACCATAGCATTCCCACTAGAAAAGGCATATCTTTATTATTTTTATCATTCTGTCAAAGATCACATTAGGTAGAGAATAGATATTTAAACAATTTTTTTTGTATTTTTTATTATAATTTTATAATATTTTGGTCGGAAACTCTACTTAAATTTATGTAGTGGTCCCAAAGCGTGCCATGTGAATGTGCCTTCCTGAAAATTGAAGAATCTCATTTTTTTTTTAATCGTTATCTAAATTTAGATCTTAACTGGACTTATTGATAGTGAGCTGTAAAGCATAACGCCTCCTTTTATTATACTCTGCTTTTCTTTTTCAATATCCGCAAGGGCCAAGCACACATCCTAATAACCTTAAACCCTAATAATAATAATAATAATAATAATAATAATAATAATAATAATAATAATAATAATAATAATATTCTCATGCGCACTTGAGAAGCTCACCGACAAGTTTGAAATATAAAATCACACAAAAATTATAGACTATATTTTATCATATACTTGAAGAGTATTATATATTATCGCTACTCGCAACGTTTTGCATGTTTAATTAAATATGGTATGTGCAAAAGGAGAAAAATGTAGACTACACACACACACACACATTATACAATCCTAATCTCTGTATCCCGCAACTACCACTTAGGAATAATATTAAAAAACTTCTACGCGTCACTACCGAAGCTCCATTGACGCATTTCCTAGCCAATCTTCTGTGAGATCACTTATGTTTAATTTTGACCCATCGATGATGATGATGATAATATCTTCAGTAATGATTGCCTTCAAGGGCCATCCATTTATATAAGATAAAGAAGCGCTTCATCATCATCAACCTGTTAGTCCCTCGCTTCACATATACGCACCCACATCATTTGTAGAAACTTGTTCAGTTCAATAATTCACCAAACCAATAACCATGCCTGAAAGTGAATACTCCTCCAAGCTTCTATCATTACGGTGTATTAGTCTCTCCATATTCTTCTGTATTGTTGCTTCTTTTACATTTTCTGCTGCTGCTGCTGCAATCGAAGATGGCGAAGCAAGAGCTCTGTTGAATTGGAAAGCCAGCCTAGCTTGTCTTCTTGGAACAATGGAACTGATCTTTGCAGAAACTGGAAGGGCATTTCGTGTGATCAATCCATGTCTGTGATTGATATAAGTCTGTCAAATCTTGGCCTACAAGGTACACTTGACAAACTCAACTTCACTTCCTTTCCTAATCTGCAATATTTTGACCTGAGTTACAATCAATTTCACGGAAACATTCCCAACGAGATTGGTAACTTGTCCAGTATTTTGGAGTTGAGTTTGTCGGAGAATCCTTCAATCAGTGGTCCTATTCCTAAAGAAATAGGAGCATTGAGCACTCTAAGTGTTCTTG
>QFDD01005250.1:0-11811 GCA_006871305.1 Vachellia collinsii | reverse complement strand
GTAATATATTAATTTTCATTTTTTTATAATCTATATAATTTTTTAATATAATTTTATTTGTTCTTTTAATTCTTTCCAATTTGTTTATTCTATTTTTCAATCACTTTTACCTTTTTTTTATATTTTTCCATGAGTTTTTTGGAAAAAAAAAAGAAAAAAAAACAAAAGAAAGAGACCACTGGACCGGTCCAGTAACCCGGTGGACCAAGTCCAACCCGGTCCTGGTACCGGGTTGGACCGGACTGGACCGGTCCACGGGTCAAAAAGTTAGGTCTGGCTTTTTTTCGGGCCAGACATCGGGTTAATGCTTAACCCGGTCCAACCCGGTCTTTGTGCAGCCCTATAGTTGACAATTTCGATCTTGATTCTCTCAGTTAAGATTTTTTTGTATTATGTAATATTATGATACGTATAATATTCTAAAATACTCCTATAATGTGCAGATGTCACTATAGCATTGTAACCGTACAGATGTTATTATTGATAAATACCAGAGCCTCAAGGATACACTTTTATCCCTTGAGCCATCTGTCATGGCCTCTTCTGTAGACCCTAGCTCACCCCATCTGTCTCTCTCTCTCTCTCTCTCTCTCTCTCTCTCTCTCACACACACACACACTCACCCCACAATTATTGTTGACACGTTCAACCCTGGATTTTTCACACACACACTACATACACACAGTTAAAAAATATATCCTAAATGTTATATTTTAAAAATTATTTTTTAAAATACTACATTTAAACTCGTTTTTAATCTGAACAAGTGTAAATTTATAAAGAATTAGTTCAGATCAAAAACAAGTTCAATGAGCTTCATTGACAAAGTTCAGGCCAATATTATTATTATTATCTTTTTGATAGTACCAATATTATTTTTTTAAAAAAAAATTGATTTGCTGTGAATGAGTTCCAAATATATATATTATATATTATTTTTTTTAAAAAAATCATATTTTCCCTCTCCCAAAAAAGCCCCAACGCCCTTCAAAAGAAAAACTGTTATTTTTTTTTAAATCCCCCAAATTGGCTCACCAAAAAATAAATCCATACAAATTATATGTAATTAATAAATCATTTAATGTAACATAAAATTTATCTTCCCATGACAAATTGTTATGTATCACTATTATAGTTCAGTTGTAATTTATTTAGAGTTTGCATTAGAAGAAAAGTAAGCTTGGTTCTTAATATTACACATAAACTAAGGAATGAAAAATTAAGAGTTTATATTTAATTTTAATAATAGTATTCATATATTTGCGTTTATGCATAATTTAAATTCCAACTGAAAAATCATTTATTCGTTTTATAATTGGCTGCTTTTGCTAGTTGGAATTTATGCTTAATCACAAACATAGGAAGACAATTATTAAAATTAAATATAAACTCTTAATTTCTCCTTCCTTAGTTTATGTGCAATATTAAATATCAAACTTACTTTCCTTATAACACAGACTCTAAAGAAATTACGACTGAACTATAATAGTAATACATAATAATTTGTGGTGAAAAGATAAATTTTATACCACATTAAATGATTGATTAATTACATATAATTTGTAGGGTTTTATTTTTTTTTGGGAGGGGGAAAATTATTTTTTAAAATACAATATATTATATACCAAATCAATTTTTTTTAAAAAAATAATATTGGCCCGAACTCTTTGCCAATGGGGTCCACTGAACTTGTTCTTGGTCTGAACAAGTTCTTTGTAAATTTAAACTCCTTCAGATCAAGAATAAGTTAAATGTAGTATTTTGGAAAATAATTTTTTGAATATAGCATTTGGGAGTTTTTTTTAACTGTTTGTAACCTGTGCGTGTGTGTGTGTGAGAAATCCCGTTCAACCCTGATTCTCTCCCTAGATCCCATAAATATTAAATAGATATGAACTAAGGATAGTTGGGTGGAGCATACCAAATTAAAGGCATTTTCACAATTGTTAGTGTTTTAGCCACTTGTCCCTGAAACAATTCAATGAAGAAGGCTATTATTCTAATTGCTTTTCTCATTTTGGCTTCTTCATTTCTCTCCCTTCCTTCTTCAACCAATGCTCGTGGATTATATGGTAATTAACAATTTAAAACTTCCTCTCATTTAATTCGCGGCCCTTTTCGAATCACATATGAATTGCTTATTAGTTAACTGTTCTTTTCCTGTGAAGAGCTAAACTAACATTATAGATATGTATATATTATTATTATCCGATATTAATAGCAGAAGTGAAAAAATCAGTCACCTCCCCAACAAATAAGAACAAGCCTTCAGTTGAATGCCCTCCTGGTTCTTCTTAGAAATCTTGCCTTAAAGGTCCGCCGGCAAGTGCAAAACCTCCCCCCTGCTGTTGATATACCCGTCATTGTAAGAAGTAGCAACATTGAAAAGATGTGTGTGTGTGACTTTCGGTACGTAATTTACGTATAGTGATGATGATGATATAAAAAATACGAAATAAAGAGTCGTTCTGAGTATGGATCGAGGGAGAGAAACTCTTGTTCCTAAAATCTTCTCTAGCTCTGTTATATGTTGGTGCTGCTTTTGAGGAATAATGCACCTGCTTCCTTTCTAGTCATGGAAATGTCAAGGTGTAGGTTGCTCATGAATTCCATATATTGTATTTGTGTCTGTGTTTGTGTGTGTGTGTGAGAGAGAGAGAGAGAGAGAGGTTCTTTAAGTTTGCATTGTGTGTGTATGATGTCCCCTGGCTTATTTATTATCAGTCAGTTTAATGAATATATAAAGTTCCCCAGCTATCATGTACTTTTATTTTGTGTGTTTTTATTTTTATTACTTGTTTGGTTGCGTTATTTTATTTTACTTTGATTTAATGTAATTTGGGCAATTCATACAAAAATGAAAAGGAAAGGAAAAAACATTTTAAAAAGCAAGTGAAGGAATGATCCAGAAAAACCGAAATCAAATGATTTTGGATTAAAAAACAAAAGGTAAGTAAACAGCTATTTTTTTCCCAATCATTTCCAACTCTATAATATTATGTGTAACTACAAAATTTTTATTTAACAAGCTTAATACATAATTAAGACGCAAAATATATGGACCCTGACCCATACCTCTAGTTGAGTACACTTCTCAGTTCTCATTCAGATCCAAAGGCAAGGGACGAAAATTATAATATGTAATTAACAAATTACAATAAAGTTTCAAAAAAGTGATTTAATCACAAATTTTTTTTATAATAAGCTAAGTATATAAATAAATATATTGTTATTTTTTATATTAAAACTTGTTTTTACATGTTTTTCAATTGTTACTAGAAATTTATTAATTAAATATCTTCATTAAGACTTTGCAGCAATTCTCCAAATCCCTTTACCAACAAAACATGGTTTAATTATTAGAGTAAGATATATGATCCAGCATGGCCTAGAAAATATATAATGTCAATTCTTTGTGGATAAATACTCCCTCGTTTGGTCCTTATTAATATAAAATCTACTCTATTGTTTAATTTTTTTCCTTAAGATGTATCTCTATCAAGGATTAAAGGTAGTAGTTTATAATTAATTTTTTTTGGACCCACGAGTATTTGATTAGATTAATATCCTTCTACTGGACACGCGGCAAGGAGAGTTGCGTGCAGAGGAAATATTAGGATTTGGGGTGTTTAATGCCCCTCTCTGATCCTACTCAAAAATTTTCAACTTTCCAAATGCTTTTTTCTAGTTTCTTTTCATCAATAGATTTTACATAAAAGTGGTGATATTTTTATATTTTATCGGTAAAAAATGGCGTAGTTTTCAATTTCTTAAAGATTTTTCAAAGCAAAGTACTGTGAAATTGTGTAATTTCCTTTCATTTTAAATTATTTTTTCTTGAAAAATAGTAAAAAAATTGAAAAACAATACCATTTTTGTCCATAAAATATTAAAATATTAAGATATTAATCATTTTATATAGCATCTCTTTTTTTATAAGCTGGAAATACAAAAGAACAAACGACAAAACAAAAGGCAAGAAAACTAGTCCGCGTTGCCACCAGGAAGGAAGATAAAATTGTCCAGTGGCATAAAATGGAGTCCTGGTGGGAGAGCTAGCGTTCTTTTAGCGAGGGCATCTACTATTATGTTGGTCTCTCGTCAACAATGAACTAACTCGATTGTCCACTCCCAATGTTGCAAACTGTCCTTGTTCCTTATGAGTCCATGATACTCGTGAGCAATGTTCTCTCCTTAAAAAAAGCCTCAAAGAGTCAGAGCTATCACCAATAAGCTTGACGTTCCTACCGCAGCTGTCCCAAGCTCGTTGCATACCCATCAAACACGCCTATAACTCTGCAAATAGGGCTTCTCGCTCCCCTATGTGAAGCATGAATGCATCTGTAATGTTTCCTATATGGTCTCGAATGTAGCCACCGCAGCTTGCTTTCCCATTAGCTAGGCTCGCTGCCCCATCTACATTCATAGCTACCCATCCTTCCTGCAGCTGCAGGTTCTGCACTGGTTCCTCCACAGCAGCTCCTCCAACAGAGGTATTCCTCAGTAAGTTCTGTGCATGCCCCCTACTAGATAAAATAGCGGTCGCCATCCCCAGCATTTGTTGGGGCCAGGTACTGATATTTTTGAAGACCCGTGCGTTCCTCCTTCTCTACAAAAACCAACACAATAAGCCGAATCTCTCCTTCCAGTTTTCTTCTGAAATGCCTACTTTGGTGTGGATATTTAGATACACCCATTGCCAAAGGTTGCTCGCAAAAAAGGATTGCATGTGCATTGGTTTGATGATGGATCTTCATAAAGCTTTGACATGAGGACAGTTCTGAAGTACATGTAGTGCATCCTCTGAGGGGTGGTCACACCAAACACATGTAACAGTGGTGCATAAACCCCGTCTACTCTGTTCTTGGTTCGTCAAAAGCCTGTTTTAAAGCAGTAGCCACATGAAAGACTTGCACCTTTGAGGCACATTCAGTTTCCACATTTTGTTCCAAAGTGGGTTCAGTGACCCCTCATCGTGGGAGAGCATCCTGTATGCTGACTTGAGAGAGAACTCCCCATACTTTTCAGGTTTCCAGCGTATGATTTCTTCCCCATTATGAGCCATTGTTCGTTCCAATCCCTTTTCCATAGTATGCCAATTGTTACGTATGCCTCTCCATAAACTGGATCCAGGACTCTTAGTTTCAATTTTTGGGATGAGGTCACTTCCACATTTATATTTGCTGCGTATCACTTGAACCCATAAGTCTTCAGGCTTCTTGATTAAACCCCATCTTGTTTTCATCATGAACGCCTTGTTCTGAAGGGATGAATGGCGAATACCAAGCCTTCCTTTTCTTTTTTCAGTACAAACTGTATTCCAGGCTACTAGATGAATTTTCTTTTTATCATTAGTTGAACCCCACAAAAAGCCTCTAGCCCTTTTCTCTATATCATCACATATTGGGGCTGGGAGCTCGCAAGTCTGCATAGGATAGAGAGGAATAGCTTGCACCACAGAACTTACTAGAGTATGTCTCCCTGCTAGGGATAAAGCATTAGCATTCCAATTACATAGTCTAGCCTGAACTTTGTCCATTACATATTGGTATGTGTCTTTGCAGACTCTTTCATAGTGTAGAGGAACATCCAAATATTTTCCAATATCCCTAGTACTTTGAAATCCCAACTTCTCGCTCAAAAGCCTTGCTTTAGATGGTGGAACATTTTCTGAAAAGAACACCCTAGTCTTATTTTGACTCAATTTCTAACCCGATGCCATGCAGAAAGGAGCAAGACATCTCTTAACAACCTCCACCTGGTCTGAAAACATTTTATATAGCATCTAATGATGATGAGAAACTAAAAAAAAATAAAAATTAAAGGGCATTAGACGCCCCAAATCCAAAATTTATAATTTTTCTCATAATCTCTTTATGTTAATTGTATATATTGATGGGGTTTTGACCGGGTAGTAATTTTTAATGTAAAGATTAAAATAAGTCGTGATTTAGAAAAATTAGTAAACATCAAGTCAATTTTATTATTCATCCATATTTTCTTTCTATTCTCGTTTTTTATTTTCTAATAATTGAAATGTGTAATCCCATTCAATTGTTTTCTAATAAGTAGTTCCCTTGGCTATTTAAAAGTTGTAAATTGTTATAAACCTATTAAATTTGAAATTAAGTTAGAATTTTCCTAAAAAGAAGTGTGAACAGCCTTGCTTCTCAGTCTTAATTAGTCGTCGTCGTCGGTGTCAATCGCTTCGGTCTATTCTTGTTAGCATGCTATCGAACTTTCTTTAGTCATTTTCCGGCACTGTTATTTTCTCCCTCGAATATTAATTTAATCCAAAAATACTTTTCTGAAATCAAGATAATGTCCTTGAATTATCTGTGACTCTCCAATAGCAAAAGCTACTAATTTTATTTTTTCCAGCCTTGCAATATTTAATTTCTCTTTCCTCCCTCTTCAATTTAGTAATAGAAAGAATAATTAAACTAAACTCTCTTAATTTCAAAAGGGGAAAGGAGTATCAATTTCAATTTAAGTATTAAAAATAAAATATTTAGTTATAGTTGACAGTTTCAACTTTGATTCACTATCCAGCCAGAGGCTAAAACTATAGACCCATTGAATTAGTCATGGTACTGTAGAGCTAGCATCCAAAAGTTACTACGTCGCGTACCTTTTTTATTTCTGGAAGTTCTTATCTTCTTTGGCACTATATGTTTTCGTGTAGATAATATCACCAAGTTTCAATTCATTGATACAATCTCTCTCTCTCACACCCCCACCCCCAACAACCCACCCACCCACGCCAATTTATTGTTGACAATTTCAACCTTGATTCTCTCCCTAGAGCCTATAAATAGATATGAACTAAGGATAGTGTTGTGTGGAGCATACCAAATTAAAGGTATTCTCACAATTGTCAGTGTTCTGGCCACTTATCTCTGAAACAATTCAATGAAGAAGGCTATTCTTCTAATTGCTTTTCTCATTTTGGTTTCTTCATTTCTCTGCCTTCCTTCATCAACCAATGCTCGTGGATTATATGGTAATTAACAATTTAAAACTTCCTCTCATTTAATTTGCGGCCCTTTTCCAATTATATATGAGTTAATTCTTATTAGTTAATTGTTCTTTTCCTGTGATGAGTTAAACTGATGTTTTAGATATGTAAATATTATCTGATATTGCAGAAATGAACAGAACAGTTACCTCGGGAACAAATAATAAGAACAAGCCTGCAGTTAAATGTCCTCCTAATTCTCCTTACAGCTCTTGCCTTGGAGGTCCAAAACCTCCCCCCTGCCTTCCAATATATAGTCGTCATTGTAAGAAGTAGCAACATCGAATATATATATGTGTGTGTGTGACTTTTGGTACGTAATTTACGTATAATGATGATGATATATTAAAAAAAATACTAAATAAAGACTCGTTTTGAGTGTGGAGGGAGAGAAACTCTTGTTACTAAAATCTTCTCTAGCTCTGTTGTATATTCGTGCTGCTTTTGAGGAATAATGCACTGGCTTCCTTTCTAGTCATGGAAAGGTCAAGCTGCAGGTTGCTCATGAATTCTATGTATTGTATTTGTGTCTGTGTCTGTTAAGTTTCTTAAGTTTGCATTGTGTGTGTGTATCGTGTACCCTGGCTTATTTATCCCAAGTCATTTTAATGAATATATAAAGTTCCCCTTCTATCATGAAATTTTATTTTGTGTGTTTTTATTTTATTACTTTTTTGTTTGCGTTATTTTATTTTACTTTGGTTTAATGTACTTTGGGCAATTCATACAAAAATGAAAAGAAAAGGAAAAACATTTTAAAAAGCAAGTGAGATAATGATCCAAAAAAAATCGAAAAAAAGCAAATGAATTTGAATTCAAAGACAAAGGGTAAGTAAATATACAACTATTTTTTCCAATCATTTTCAACTCCATAATATGTATATGTCACTATAAAATTTTTATTTTACAAGCTTCATATGCAATTAAGACGCAAAATATATGGAGCTTGACCCACAGTTATTGAATACACTTCTCGATTCTTATCCAAATCCAAGGACAGTGAATGGACACTATAATTCAGTAATTAACATGCAACATGACAACGTTAAAAATTCTTATAGAAATTACTATGAAATTTTAAACAATGGATTGAATTATCAAAAAACTTCATTATATGTTAAAAGTGTAAATTTATTGTTATTTCTTATATTGAAATATGTCATTACATGCTTTTAAGTTGTTATTAGATCTTTTGGTAATTAAATAACTTCATTAAAACTTTTTGCAGTAATTCTCCTGATCCCTTTACCAACAAAACATGATCTAATTATAGAGTAAGATATATGATCCAACAGGGTTGTACTTGTCAAATTAAACAATGCATTCTAATGCAGATACTAATGTTTAGAAAATATCACTACCAATGACAAGTTTTTGTTGATAGATACTCTCTCCTCCAATTCTTAATATAAACTATGAATTTCAATTTTTCATTGATATGTATCTCATATCAAGACCAAATGGAGCAGTTTACAAGTACTTTTTTCTGGAGCCAAGAGTATTTGTTAGATTATATAATCTCTTTCCATTAGACAAGTGGAAAGAAATTGATACTCCTTTCCCCTTTTGAAATTCAGTTAGAATTTTCCTAAAAAGAAGTGTGAACAGCCTTGCTTCTCAGTCTTAATTAGTCGTCGTAGGTGTCAATCCCTGGTGAGAAATGCTTAGGTACTTAAGGAGTACCACTGTATGTATACTATACCCAATAAAAATTATCCAGCTGATTTTAATTCACATATCTTCCTACTCATACCATTAATTTATTATTTTAAAAAATAAAAATATTTTTTCATGTACCGCCCTTCTTCCCTTTTCTCACTCTTTCCCTGCTCCCTTGATCAACCAGCGACAGCCAACAATAGCAATGGTTGGAGAGTTGCAGACTTGGAGTACTTTCTAATGCAAATAAAACTAACCGAAACGCCAACAAAATGAAACCCTAAGTAATAAAAACCATATTTTCAAACAAAAGCTACATCCTTATCCATTTGGGTTTGAATCAGTCATCAATTGTGTCATTTGCGTCTATAACCTCAAGCGTGGTAACCTCAGCGTCATAATTGTTTCTGTCAAAATAACCTCCCTAGTCTTTGTTGGTCTATCCTCAAAATCATTGAGCCGTTGCTCATCCTCTGCAGATTCGGCACTGCTACTTCCTTAAAACTCATGACGGCGTGAAGGGGATTAAAAATTCCAGTTAGTCCACTTGATTTCCCTTGGTGAAGCATTTTGGCTGATTCAAAGCATCATAGAGATGCTTGCCGACGGTTGAGATAAGCCTGCCGCAGATCCGGGTCTGTGGCCAAAAAAGGAGGAGTGTTGAGAGTCTTGAGACCCATGAAGAGGGGAGGCGAGGGTGTGAGAAAGGGGAAAGAAGGGCAGTAAAAGAAAATGATTTTTATTTTTTTAAAAAACAAATTGATATACATATATATATGAGTAGGATAACATGTGAATTAAAATTATTTGAGGCGAAAGATTTTTATTGGGTAGAGTACAAGTCAAGTGACACTCTTGAAATACCCAAGTATTCCCCCTCTTTGGTCTCTATTTTTTTTTTTTTGGCATGCTATGGAACCTTCTTTAGTCTTTTTCCTCCACTGTCATTTTCTCCCTCAAATATTAATTTAATCCAAAAATACTTTTCTGAAATCAAGATAATGTCCTTGAATTATCTTTGACTCTCCATCAGCGAAAGCTGCTAATTTTATTTTTCCGGCCTTGCAATATTTAATTTCTCTTTCCTCCCTCTTCAATTCCATTCTTGCTTGAATAATTTATAGAGAAAATTGGGAAAAAAATCCCCCATTGAAAAATTAATCAGAGAATGTGACATGCTCAGTTACACATGTGGAAGCTCAGTCACATATGTGAAAGCTTAGTTACATATGTGAAAACTCAATTGGACATAACGTGAAAGCTCAGTTACATATTGTGAAATCTCAATGACACACGAGTGAAATATCTCATTTTACAATTAGTTTCCAAATAAAAGACTTTCCCCACTTCTCTATAATATATATAGTAACAGAAAGAATAATTAAACTAAACTCTCTTAATTTCAAAAGTGGAAAGGAGTATCAATTTCAATTTAAGTATTAAAAATAAAATATTTAATTATGGTTGACAGTTTCAACTTTGATTCACTATCCAGCCAGAGGCTAAAACTATACCCATTGAATTAGTCATGGTACTGTAGAGCTAGCATCCAAAAGTTACTTCGTCGCGTACCAATTTTTGTTTTTTTTTAGAGTTCTTCTTATCTTCTTTGGCACTACATATGTTTTCGTTAAAATAATATCACCAATTTTTTGTATCAAAAAAAATATATCACCAATTTTCATTGATACTCTCTCTCTCACACACACCCACCCCAATTTATTGTTGACAATTTCAACCTTGATTCTCTCCCTAGAGCCTATAAATAGATATGAACTGAGGATAGTGTTGTGTGGAGCATACCAAATTAAAGCCATTTTCACAATTTTGAGTGTTTTAGCCGCTGATCTCTGAAACAATTCAATGAAGAAGGCTATTCTTCTAATTGCTTTTCTTATTTTGGTTTCTTCATTTCTCTCCCTTCCTTCTTCAACCAATGCTCGTGGATTATATGGTAATTAACAATTTAAAACTTCCTCTCATTTAATTTGCGGCCGGTTTTCCAATCATATGAGTTAATGCTTATTAGTTAATTGTTCTTTTCCTGTGAAGAGTTAAACTGATGTTATAGATATGTAAATATTATCTGATATTGCAGAAGTGAAAAAACCAGTCACCTCGCCAACAATTAAATGTCCTCCTAACCATCGTTACAGATCTTGCCTTGGACGTCCGCCGCCAATTGCAAAACCTCCCCCCTGCTCTCCCTATGTCCGTAATTGTAGGAAGTCGCCGCCAACTGGGTCGTGAGTGGGAAGCGAAGCTTGTCATCGGAGTTGTAATATGGTAGCAGATTACTTAGCTAAACAGGTCTTGGAGCTGCTCATGGTTTCCACCTGATTACTCACCCAACTAATGAGTTGGCTAGCTATCTTAAAATAGATACACGTGCTGCTGTAGAGCGCACAAGTCGGTTGAGCTGAAGCTTCTTTTGTTATAAAAAAAAGAAAAAAGATGATGATATATAAAAAAATATTAAGTAAAGAGTCGTTGAGTGTGGAGGGAGAAAAACTCGTTACTAAAATCTTCTCTAGGTCTGTCATATATGTGGGTGCTGCTTTTGAGGAATAATGCACTTGCTTCCTTTCTAGTCATGGAAAGGTCAAGGTGTAGGTTGCTCATGAATTCTACGTATTGTATTTGTGTTTGTGTGTGTGAGAGAGAGAGAGAGGTTCTTAAGTTTGCATTTTGTGTGTGTGTGTGTGATGTCCCCTGGCTTATTCATTGTAAGTCAGTTTAATGAATATATAAAGCTGCTCTTCTATCATGTAAATTTATTTTGGGTGTTTTATTTTTTTTACTTTTTGGTTGCGTTATTTTATTTTACTTTGGTTTAATGTACTTTGGGCAATTCATACAAAAATGAAAAGGAAAGGGAAAACATTTCAAAAGGCAAGTCAGATAATGATCCAAAAAAAATCGAAAAAAGCAAATGAATTTGGATTCAAAGACAAAGGGTAAGTAAATATGCAGCTATTTTATTTTTCCAGTCATTTTCAACTCCATCATATATATATAAATGTGTGTGTAACTATAAAATTTTTATTTTACAAGCTTAATATGCAATTAAAAAGCAAAATATATAGACCATTACCCACCTTTATTGAATACACTTCTCGGTTCTTATCCAAATT
>QFDD01005249.1:0-15029 GCA_006871305.1 Vachellia collinsii | reverse complement strand
ATATATATTGATATTTGTAGCGGTTTTTAAACCGCTGCAAACTTTTGGCGGGATTTTTAAAATTTTGGCGCAATAACTAGTAGCGGTTATAAAACCGCTGCAATATTTTGCACTGTTCTAATTTTAATAGCGGTTTGTTGAGCGCTGCAATATTTTTTTCCCTTTTTCTCTTATTACAATTTAGTAGCGGTTTTATTTCCGCTACAAATTCTGCACCGTTTCATTTTGTAGCGGTTTATAAACGCTACAAAGTTAGTAGCGGTTGCATTTGTATGCGCATCGGTTCACGATAACCGCCACTAAACCTATTGCCACGTTGAGTTTTGCAGCGGTTTGTAAACCGCTACTATATTTCCTGCAGCGGTTAATAACCGCTACAACGACAAAAAATAACCGCTACAAAATCACTTTTTTTTTGTAGTGAGTGTCTGAAAGTGTTTCAAACATTATCATGTTCATTAGAAGGATGCATGTGTTTAGAAAAAAAATTGGAACATTAAGTTATCATTAACAGGGTTTTGGTCTAAAGAAAGGGGTTAGTTCCTCACAAAGTGACGAACCAATATTACAATCCTTTGTTGAAAGAGATGCACACTTTTATTGCCTAATGATACCTCAAATAGAATTGTTTTCAGTAAGATAATGTTTGTGCTTTCAAAAAAAAAAATATCACATCATCAATAATAGATTCTGTACAGTGGAATTGACTAGTCTCTCACAATGTGATGCAAACCAAGTTTCAAACCCCCTCTGAGAAATGTAAGCCATGTCACCATATTTAGTGCTATTTCCATTCCTAAATATAAAGCATAGTTCCTCACAACAACGTGAGGAATCAAGGATCATGTGAACATCATAACCCTCCAAAATTTTGATGAATTCAAGTTTCTCAACTAATGGACACATTGTGATGACAACAAAAATGTCCTTAGCATGGCCTCTAGTTCTTTGCCATCAAAACTAAATGCCGCGGATGTGAAACAAAAGTATGATGCCCAGTAAGTGTAAGGTGTGTCCACTGATGTGCATCAGTTAGTGGCACATGAGGTTCCAAAGTTATGAAAGATATACCTTGGAGCAAGCTAGTTATACGAACAAAACTTTTCTTGCTATCAATGAAAATAAAGATGCATCCGTCAGTATAAAAAATTGCATACAGAGAGTGTGTAACCAGTTTCCACTTATCAAGAACCCCAAACGGAGGCATGCTTAACACAGAGGCATCAAATTCTCTAGAACTCATCACACAATTTTGCAATGAATTTAATCTGCACTTTGGAAATTCTGTCTGGAGAAAATCCTTCAATTCTTGATGAGTACTTTCTAAAGGTTCTTCAGGTAAAGAAGAAGCATTCCCCATTCCAACATCCATCCAAAAAGTAATATTAATGTGGCCTCCGAAAGATATGGGCTTTTTGTGAGTATAAACAATACTCTCGTACAAAATATTTGTACATAGCCAACTGAATTAGCCATTGGACCGCATATAGTAAGCACACAGCCAACTGAATTGGCCATTGAAGTCCTAAACCTTTTAAAGAATCACCTTGAAGGTTGCATTCCAAGGGGCCAACAATTTGATACTTTCTCCAGTGACTCCTTTAATGGAAACAAACGGTTGCGTGGTTTTCCATGCATCACCCATGGGGAAAAACAACCAAACTACCTCCAAGTTCTGAAGTTTTATTTGAATTTGGATGGAAACCATTGGTGTAATTGGGATATGCATGTGGAGCAGCATTTGGAGCATCATTGTTTCAACTTGTGACGTTTACCGGCAAACCTCAATTGGTTGCACGTCTGGTGAATGACCCGCCAAAGAAGATGAAGAGAAGGGTTAGAATTAGAAACCATCCATAGTAGCTGGATCAAATTTTCTGTTTTCTTTTGGGATTTAAATGTTCAATTCGTTGTGATTCGAAATAGTACTATAGTTTAATTAAAAAATATTCCATGCAGCTAAGGCAGAATATCAAATTAAATGATGATTAATTTAAAAATGCTGTACTGATCAGATTATTTAGCAGATCCAGAGACTGTGACAAAGCCCAAACAATGTTAGTACATCGTACAGTAAAGGGAAAAGGAACGATATCAAACTGAAATATGCAGCACTCAGACAGATTTGAAGCTCGACCAAAACCAAATGATACAAACAGCAATTTACTCCGGAAAGGACCTAATTGTATGTCCCATCTGATGTGTATGCCATATCTCAATTGGTAACGGAATTCTTCATAAATAGGTAGTAAATACTCAATGTAGTGGCTATATATGTAATTTCAGAGTAGCGGAAAATGTGTACCAGCTTTAGCCAACCAAGGTATTCTGCAAGTGTATGCATAAATAGGAAGAAAGAAGCATACCTTAAAGCAAAGGAGGATTACCAGCTATAGGAGCATACGTATAAACTTCAGACTCCATATAATCCCCAAATGCTATAGAAATAGTGCCGACCAACGAGCTGACGCACTACCACAAAAAAAATTAAATTTATAATAGAATTAGTCATAAAAAATTGAAATTTCCATTGAAAAAATGTCCGTATCAAATTTACTTCGTAGCAAATTTCGTAGTTAATTTTATGGTTTTTCTGTAGTGAGGGTAGCCACTAGAGTCACCAATCGATTTGGCGGGACGGCGAACAGCTTTGTCTCCAACGATCATGATGAACGATTTTTTCTTTCCAGTAAGCCGCAATAGCAATTTGGTAGTTGTCATTTCAAACTTATTTACACCTAATTACCTAAGGACTTTAGAATTATTCATTTGCTGGGATTCCTATTGTTTACATTTATTCTATAGGTCCTCAAAATAATTTGCGAGAATTGGTAAAAAAATCCCATTGACAATATTAATTGGAGAATAAGACATGCATAATATGGAAGGTGAATTGTACTTGCATAATATAAAAGCTCAGTTGTATATCGTGAAAGGTCAGTTGCATAATGTAGAAGGTCAATTGCATTTAAACTTAGTTACATAAAATTTCCCAAAAAAAGTAAATGCAACTAACATTTCACATTCTGCAACTAACATATACAATCGGGTTTTCACATTATGCAAATGCAATTGACCTTTCATATTATGCAGATCTCATTCTTCAATTAATTTACCAATGAGGATTTTTCCCCAATTCTCTTACATAATTTTACCCAAAAAAAATTTAATAACCTATCCAAATTAATAGGTTACCGAGTCACACCCGGCCAAACCGGGTCAAATTCTCATTATGTTAGTAGCTTATTCAAAGATAAGTATCCTAAATTAAGGGATGCAATGTGTCTTTTGAACCGTTAACAAAGATTAAATTCGATGGCTAAATATTGTTTTGCAAAAAATATGTGTGGCAGTAAGCAGTTCATAATTGGTCAAAAAACTCAAAATGAGTAAATCATTTGGAGAGTGATTAATTCGTACGCATAAGTCGAGTGCCTCATGCTAGTGACCAGGTGGAGTATTTTTATTTTATTATTTCTTGGGATTATGGATTTGTATAAGCATATTTATAAAATTCAAATTAATTAGCTCATATTATAAACTTTTTGATTCTGGCAAAATTGTTCATCTTGGGGGGATCGATTTGGATAATGCTATATTTTTCTTCAATAAAATTATTTAGGACCTTTTATTAATTTTTTCAAAAATCTTGTTTTTGTATAAAGTGTAATGACTTGTAACTGATGTGGAAAACAAAACGAGACAACAAGGGTATGTTTGGTTTGATGGAATTGGATGCATAGATATGAAAATGGAATTGATTTTTAACACCATGTCTATTTGATACATAGAAATGGACATGAAATTGGGTTTCATATTGTCACACCCCTTTTTGCATAAGGTGCTAGAACAGAAATTTTCCGAAAAATTTAAAAATTTTTAAAACAACTTCTAGACAAAGCAGTTATTTCCATTGGAAATCCAGAGGGCAAGGTTTCATCCTGAGACCTGTGGGTTATGGGCCCACCACACTTCCGTTGCGCAACTTCCTTTTGGCTCATATTATTACTATGTACATAATTTGTACAACTATCAACACATGAGCATTTAAACCATCCAGGCTTATCTTAAAATAAATTCATAACTACTTATTTAAATACAAAATTCTATGTAAAGGGGAGTTCTTCAATCTTCTTCATTCTCACCTTCTGTGCCTCTTTAGTCACAACTTCATCGTCTTTTGAGCTACCCGCCTTAGCTGTATTTGTTTGAAAGGAAGGGTGGGATTCGAAAATCTCTGTAGAAACCATAACTTATCAAATAATCATATATAAAATTCACAATCACGCAAAAACAAGCCACATGATCACACAGCATTTTATACGCAATAAATCATATCATGAGGATCTCCCTCAACACTTTGCATATCACATCATGAGGATCTCCCTCAACAGCTTTGCACATCACATGACCATGGACAATAACAAATTGCATAACATGCAATTCAATTATACCCTTACCTGGGTACCACTCAATCACTAAACATCCGAATAACCGTTCCTTCTCAGAACCGGCTATTCTGCAAAGCTTGTAAAACAATATCCAAACTATATTTCACGAGTACCACTCTGTTAAGAGCATACGATCGTTCCATCACAGAATCGATCCACGTATCTTAGCACGCATAACACATACGGCACAAACAAGCATGCAGAATTAAATATATAATAATAGGATATAAAGGGTTTCTACTTGTCTCCCTTCGTTTACTGTTACCTTCTTTGACAAATCTATTCTCCAGCCTTCCTTGGGGTGCTCAAGCAAATGTCAAATCCTAAAAACATACACGTACAATATTCCGTTAATTATACGCTTATCGAGCTTCATCAAGCTCATCTTTCTTTTCTAACCCCACTTCTACTCCTTTACGTTAATTTTATTTCCTTAACACTTAAATTTTTCAATAACTTATAAAAATCACAACTCATTCTATATAATTCCAAACGCAATGGTTCAAGCTTCCATTTGAAGCTCTTTATATCCTCTTTCAATGAAAATTACCATTCACTGATTATGCTCAACACATATTCACAAATTAGTGCTCAAAAGTTGCTACTTGTCAAACAACTTTTCTAAATTTTCAGATTTAAGAACCAAACTTCATTAGTTCATAACTTACAATATACTTGTCCAAATAATGTATTCTAGGACTTATTTTAAAGTTTAATATGTGTGCTAAAAGATCACCAAATTTCAGATTCAGAGGAAACCATCAGCTCTATTTTTATCTCACATGAATTCAGCAACTCAAATCAAATTCCATTTCCACTCTCCTTGATTGCTTCATTACGTCAGTATGTATATATACATACACGCACACAATCACACATGCGCATACATTGTTACATATGCTCGTCATTGAAGCTTTAAATGAGACTAAATGCTGGTACATCTTGCACAGGCTATGTCCAACTTAAACCCAGCTACAACTCAACATGCAACCAAAAATCCATAAATCATTGAGCACGCACTTCACAGCAATCACTACAGGTTCAACTAATATTTACTCATAACGATTAAGTATTTTAAACTCTCTTTTTCCCTCAGATTTTAAAGGATAACAAAGTCCTTTTCTTTGAAAATGAGGTTGTCCGTTTTCATAGCTTCCCACAGATTTACATCAAGTGCATACAACCTACGATTACAACTTACAGCAAACACAAAACACCCACGTTGACAGACCCACACGCCTATATATATATATTCCTATTTTCTGTTAATTACAAGCACCCAAGGCTCTGGTTTTTAGTGTTCATCGTGGGTATATATAAATATAAATCGCGTGTGCGTCTCGAGTAACATAAGTATTCCTTTGCTTGGTCAAACTTCTCCTTCAAATTTGATTTCTCAACTCACAAAGCATACATATACATACACAGTCACGCATACAAGACCCCACTGTCAAAACATCTCAAGCTGACCAAAAATAAAAACAATATGCATACACGAATTCACAGTCACGCATGCATATATATATATATATCTACTTTCACAGCTGCACACACGCACACTCTCCATTTCAAATCCTCAATTCAAAGTCTCGAGCCATTCACAGAAACTAAGACCCTTTGCTTCTGTTCATCATAACACCGAGCACCCATTTCACAAACACACCAACTCAATGAATCATCACATGAAAAGCATTATTCAGCTTGGGTAAACACAGGTTTGAACATTCATTAAGCAAATCAATGATATTCCTCCGTTTACCTCTGTTTTCTAAACTATTTATAAGCTCAAAAACCAACCCCAAAACAGAATCAGAAACGGAGACGAAGAAGCAGAGCTCATCGGGTCAAGCTGCCTCGGTTGCACACGTTTTCCGGCGACAGTGGCTCCTTCTCACTCTCGCCGCTCTGGCTCCACGGAAAGAAGACGAGAATGAAAGAATGAGAGAGGGAGTTGATGGCAAAGAGGAAAAACTGACGGCATGAGAAATGGCTGAGAGTGTGCCACGCATGAGGCATACATAAAATATCTGCTCTTTTTTTTCTTCCTTAAATAATCCCTAATAGTCATAAAATTTTCCAATACGTAACTTTTTCTTTTAAATTTAACCTTAATATGTAAAATAATTATTTTGATGAACTTTGAATAATATATTTATTTTCCTTAAATTTTCTTAAAATACTTTTAACCTAAAAATTTATTCATCATAGTCTAAAAATTTTGTAATTAACTTCCCAAAATCTCAATTATTTTTCATAATACGTTACCTAAAATTTAAGATATTACAAATATAAAAGCCAATTCAACTGAAAGTACTGGAATTGATTTCCATGGGTCACCCTGTAATACTCCAGCTTTTGACCAACTGGTTTATTTAAAAAAAAAAAAACGTGTCTCCAACGGTTCACGCATGCCACACACGTGGCTAAAGGTTTCAGATGCTTCCTTACACGCCTGCAGATCAGCCTCAGCTAGTCAGCTTGCTCTTTCATTTATTCATTTGTTAATTTCCTCCTCAGCAAGTGACCGCAAACAGAGAGACGACGGTAGAGAGAGAGAGAGAGAGAGAGAGACAGAGTGGGAAGGAGAACTCGCCGTCGGGATTGTGGAAGCTCACCGGAAAAGTGCCAGGGTTTCGTCTGCAAACGAGGAGTTCAACGTAGGTAAGCTCTGCACTTCATCTCCGTCTTCGAATCCATTTTCGAGGGTGGGTTTTGAGCTGTGAATAGTGAGAAAAACAGAGCCTCCATTTTCGGATATGGCTTATCTGTGCTGCTGCATGTTCATTCCTGTTGATGGCTTTGATTTACCGAGAAGCATAAGGTTTTGTCTTTGCAAATTGGGTCTCGGATTGTTGCTCATATGCACAGTGATTGCCCCATTGTTCAAATTCTGGTCTACGACGCAATACTTCTTGGAATTAAGCTGAACGTTGGTGTTTAGAGTTAATAAGAGAGCTGCATGTACGTGTGTCGTGATGACAGTGATGAACTGAAAAACAGAGGAACTAATTATTAGAAAATGGACTTCGGTTTCTTTGATTTTTGTTTATGTATATTGGAAATTTTGCTGCTGAGTTTGTTGGAATGAAGGAAAAAATTGTTGGTCATGAATAAAATCCTCTCTGTTTAAGGCTGAGCATCACGGGAAGCTCTTGCTAATTGAAGGAAATATATATATATATATATATATATGAATAAGAGGGGGTCTGTGAATAAGATATATATGTATGCGTAGTTGTAAATATATATATGTAAGTATCCTGGATTTGAATGGGGAATGTGAGCTAAATATATATATATATATATATATATATATATGTAGGTATCTGTGTATGCATATTAATGCATTCGTGAGGGTCTGTGTGTATATATATTGATATATATATATTTATGTAGGTGCAATATGGAAATATATATAAACACCCATATGCATGTGCGTCTGTGTATATATATAAAAGCATTCTAAGGATGGAGTGGAGACTACGAGTTAAAGATGTATGTACGTAGCTGACAATGTGTATGTGTGTGTGTCTATATATATATATATATACACGCACATGTACTCTGAAAACTAAAATTTGAGATTATGAGTTAAGGAATCCTTCTTGAAAGGATTAAATGGTTCAACAGTACATTTTCCTACTGTTTGGCAAAAATTTAATGAAATAACGAGAGGATATTGGAAATTGAACTTAAATAGAGGTGCTGATGAGTATTTATATATATATATATATAAATACATTTTATTAATTAAAGGAGAATGAGTTTAATATGTGGAAGTTAGAGAATTTTGTGAAGCACATAATTTATTTAAGAAAGGCAAGAAAATTTTATTCAAACACATCGGTTGAGAAAGTGGCTTCACATTTTAATGGTAAATATGATGATATGATTGATTATTTCTGCAGAATTTGAATTACTCAAGAGGTGATTTCAAGCAAAAGCTTTTAACTTAAAAGTCGATAAGTATTGTATAAAATGAAGTATAGGTACTTTAGATTGGTGGAAATCTGGAATTGATGATTTATTGCTTGATTTAAGTTAAGACAATGCTTCATGTTGAAAAAGGGAAGCTTTTATTGATCAAAGGATAGTTTGGGGTCCTTAAATTAAATTGTTTAGAGACTTTATCTTGAATTGGGAATTTAGTATCTTTTGGTAAAGGGTGTGCATTGGAATTTCCTATTGAGAAAAAGGATTTGCTCAAGGTAATTTTTGCCACGGTTTGGCAAAAATTCAATGAAATGATGGAAGGTAAAATGAGGTCTCTACTTTAGCAAAGTTATGAAATATTAAAAGAATAATGAGAGTTTCAAATAGAACTTAGAAAAATGCTTTTGGAATTATATGGAATGAGTTATGATTTCTTAAAGATGATTGAAAAATTCAAAAGTTAAGGAAATGAAGTTAAATAAAGTAAAAAGGTAGAAATGAGGTTAGGAAAGAAAGATGAGCTTAATGAAGCTCGATAAACGTATAATTAACGTAATATTATACGTGTATGTTTATATAAATTTGACAACTGTTTGAGCACCTCAAGGAAGACTAGAAAAAGAAAATATCGAGGAAGGTAAAAGGTAAACGAATAGAGACAGGTAAAAACTCTCTTTATCTTATTCTTATGTATTTAATTCTGGATGCTTGTTTGCGCTATATATGTTATGCGTGATTTGATGAAATCCCTTGGAAATGTTTTTCCCCTGGACCCCCTCCGAAGGTGTAAGGATGTTATGTGAACCCTTGAAGGTGTAGGGTGTTATGTGAACCCTTGAAGGTGTAGGGTGTTATGTGACATGATATTCGTATGAACATGTGACTTTTTTTTTACATGAGTATGAATTATATATATGATTATCTAATAAATAATGGTTTTTACGGAGATTTTTGAATTTCACCCTCCCTTATCAACAAAATACAGCTAAATTGAATAGCTCAAAAGGCAAGGTGTTGGTGGCAAGGGAATCATAGAAGATAGAAGAACCCCTCCCCCTTTTACATATAAATTTTGGTTTTAAATCAATAGTTAAGAATTTATTATGATGTAAGCCTGGATAGCTTAGTGGTATGTATATATATAATTCTACAAATTATGTACATAATAATATGAGACAGAAGTTAATTGCACAACGAAAGTGTGGTAGGCCCATAATCCACATGTTCCAAGATCAAACTTGACTCAGTTGGATTTTATTAAAAACAACTTTGGATAAAAGCTGTTTTAAAAAGTTTTAAATTTTTAGAAAATTCCATTCTAACGCATTAAGGTAAAAGGGGTGTGACACACCCATGGAAATCTAACAAACTCCATGAAATTCTCATTATACCCTTTCCATTTTTTCATCTTTATCCACAAACTCGTGTTGCCAGTGAGCAGTCGACCATGAGCACAACTCCAGTCACCATCGGCCGAGCGACGGCACAAGCCATGACGGCGAGCACATGAACACAGCTCCACCATGAGCAGTCCATCGCCTGTGACATCTAGATGGCCAACTCCACCTTGAGCTTCAGATTTGCAGTCTCTTCACTCATGCAATTCTTCGAGCAATTTCTTCACTTGCTCCTTCGTCTGTTCCTTCATCACCACTCTCGTCTGCCTCTTCGTCATCTTCGGTGTCATCATCTTCATAGTGTGGCGCAGCATCACAGTTGTTTTGTATACATAGCTACGGATATGGATGGGGGAATTTCTAGGGTTTGGATTAGATTGGTAGATTGAGTAGGGAGGGATGGGGTTGGCAAAGAAGAATACACGGGTTTCCGGCGTGGAAAGGGAAGGAAGCACGTGCTAGATCACTTGGGGCAGCAATTAGGTGACGGTGATGTTAATAAACCCGGCAAAAGTGACGGTCTCTTGGTTCTCTGGAGATGTTAAGATTTTTTTTTTTTAATCAAAGTTCTGTGAACATTTTAAATTATTTTAATTTAAGAGGGTATTTTAGTCTTTTTATGACATACTAAATGTACTTTTAAACTTCATATCTATATCTATTTTTATTTTTATTTCCATCAAAATCAATATCAGTATACTAGATGAGCCCTCAAAAGATTAGCATAGGAAAAATCAAACCAGTGAAAAAGCATTATCGTATCTTTTATATAATGGAAGACTTGGAAGTCAATGTTTGGTTGTGAACAACTTTGTGAGTTGGAAATGGCGTTACGAGAGGGTTAGAAAATTCGATAGAAAATGGACCTTCACTGTTTTTTCTATGAACAGGGTTTACAAAATATTTGCATATTAATTAATTTAATTTTTGAAACTATGATATAAAATTTAAAAATTTCAAATGTGTAAAATTAAATTACAAAAAATAATTATTTAGGATGTTTAAATTTAAAATTTTAAAATTAATATATCTATATATATTATGTATGGCCAAAATACATAAATATTGTCTATTGAACTTTATTTTCATATATATTGCCACATTCGATAAAGGCTTCTTCAATCAAGTGTTAGTAAGTGAGTGGACAAGTCAATGATAATTGAAATTATTACATGTACAACAATTAAAAGATAGTAATGGATTACATAAATATTAGAAGTTTCAAAATTTTGAACACAAGGATCTACAAAAATTAATAACAAAATGATTATTAGGTATGAAATTAATCTGAAAACTGCTAAATTCTAAACTTGAAGTTCGGATCACCCTGAAATAGGAAAAAAAATAAAATAAAACTGCTGACATGTAAGTAATATGCATTAATGTTTTTTATTGAATAATTTTACAATCTTAGCGATAATTCTGGGTATTTGCAGGATCTATAATTAATTTGCAAATTCCTTAAGTGATCAATGTATCTTAAATATTAATGAACGAGAATTTTCCTAGTGTGAAATGACTGAGTTATATATCTCTATGCAGTAGGCAAATATAATAAATAACATAACTTCGATGCAAAATTAATATAAAAAAATGGAATAAAATTTTAAAATTAAAATCATTGTTACAAACCTAATATGCCAGTCACCATATGAGGCCTGTTTAGTGCTTTACTCTTCTTCTTCTAGTTTGGACCAACCTTGTTCAGTTTTTGTGCACAGATACAAATCTATTCCTTCTGCCTTTAGCTATAAATACAGCCATTTGCTCTTCCCTTGGAGCATCAATCAAACAAAAATTAGCAGCAGTCACAAAATGAGAAGTTTATCATTCTGTACCGTTATTTGTCTCCAACTCTTTCTCTTTCTCTCTCTTCCTTATTCCTTTGCTTTCCAGTCATGTCGTCCTTACCAAAGTTCAGCTTTGTTAGACATCAAAAACTCATTTTCTGTTCAAAAACCTGATCCGTCTTCTTCCGCTTCTTGGTTTTATTATGAAATCATTTCATACCCAAAGACCTCAACTTGGAAGAATGGTACAGATTGTTGCTTATGGGATGGCGTCACTTGCAATCCATTGGGTCACGTGATTGGCCTCGATCTTTCTTGTAGTTGGCTTCATGGTAAACTCCTTCCCAACAGTTCTCTCTTCCACCTTACCCATCTTCAAAGCCTTGACCTTAGTGTTAATGACTTTGATGGGTCTCAAATATCATCTAACTTTTCGCAACTTGTAAGTTTAACACACCTATCCTTGTGTTATTGTAATTTTATTGGCGAAGTTCCATCTCAAATCTCTCATCATCACAGATTGGTTTCACTTGAACTCTACGAGGAGTTGAAAGATCTCATTCTTAAACAAAACACATGGGAGAGACTCACAAGAAATGTCACAAGTACAAAGGATCTTAGTTTGCAAGGTGTGGATATGTCATCGATACCTTCAAGTACTCTATTAAAGAATGTTTCCTCTTCTTTGGTCTCTCTTCGCCTTCATGATGCTGGATTACAAGGGAGTATGGATGAAAAAGTACTCTTTTCATATCCCCACCTTCAGGAGATAGATTTGTCTTATAACCCAAATCTCACGGGCTATCTTCCAAAAAAGTACAATTGGAGCAATTCCATTAGATCTTTGGGTCTCCGGAACACGGGTTTCACAGGAGACTTGCCTCGTTCCATTGGCCATATGAAATCATTAAATGTATTGGATCTCACATCATGCCAATTCCTCGGAGAAATTCCACCAGCCTTATGTAACCTTACGCAACTCACTTTTTTGGCCCTCTCAAACAATAATTTTTCAGGTCAAATGCCATCATCACTTTCCAATCTCCCAAAACTCATAGTTCTTGATTTGTCTTCCAATAGTTTTAGTGGTTACATTGGTGAAATATCCGCTCATTCACTAAAAATGTTTGATGTGTCTAACAATAAGTTGCATGGCCCAATTCCAAGCTCAATTTTCAATCTTCAAAACCTTACAATCTTGAACTTATCTCACAACTCTCTCACTGGAAATGTGTCGTTGCAGTGGAAAAACATGCTATTTCTTGACCTAAGTTGCAACTCACTTGGAGGAGAGCTTCTTCCTTCTATTTGCAATGCTAGCTCACTTGATATTCTCAACTTGTCCCATAATAATTTCACCGGTACCATTCCACACTGCATTGTCAGCCCTAACCTTACTCTTTCTGTGTTGGATTTACAAAATAATAGTTTCTCTGGTGATGTGCCCGAACCATTTGAAGTGGGAAACAATCTGAAGACCCTAGATCTTAATGGCAACCTTTTGGAAGGGTCAATACCCAAATCTTTGGTCAATTGTACAAGGTTAAAAGTCCTAGATCTTGGCAACAATGGCATAGAGGATGTATTTCCCCTGTGGCTGGAAGCTCTTGAAGAATTGCAGGTACTTGTTCTTAGAGGGAATAAATTGCACGGTTTTATCCCCAATTTTAAGGACAATAGAAGCCATGCCTTTCATATGCTAAGAGTCCTTGACCTATCCAACAACAACTTGAAAGGTCCTTTACCTGCATCATTCTTCAAATCATTCGAAGCTGTGAAAAAATTAGATGAGAAAAGTGGCTTGCAGTACTTGGATTATGAAAACTATAACCATCGTGGCATCGTTTTATATCAGGACTCTATTGAGATGATCTGGAAAGGAGTGGACACTCATCTTGAAAAGATCTTGACTGTTTTCACAAGCATTGATTTATCCAATAACATGTTTGAGGGAGAGATTCCACATGTTGTTGGTGAGCTTAGAGCTTTAAATGCACTCAATTTGTCACATAATGGGCTCATGGGTGCAATCCCTAGCTCAATGGGAAATTTGAGGAATTTGGAATGGTTGGATTTGTCATCAAACAACTTGACTGGAAAAATTCCTGCAGAGTTGACCAATCTCAATTTTCTTGGAGTCTTGAACCTCTCAAAGAATGGACTCGCAGGTTGCATTCCGAGGGGCAAACAATTTGAGACTTTCTCAAGTGATTCGTTGGAAGGAAACAGAGAGCTTCGTGGTTTTCAACTAATGATTCCATGCAACACCCATGAGGAAAGACAAGAACCACCACCAAGTACTGAAGCTTTCTTTGAATTTGGATGGAAACCTGTGGTGTTGGGATATGTATGTGGAGCAGCACTTGGAGCATCATTGTTTCAGCTTATGATGTTTTCAGTAAAATCTACATGGATTACAAGTCTGGTGAATGATCCACCAAAGAAGAGGAGGAGGAGAAGGGTTAGAAACCGTTCATAATATAGTTGTAATATTCTGGAAAAAAAACAGACTAAAGTGAAAAGCCTGGAAAAAAAAAAGGGACTAAAGTGAAAAGGGGAAAAGTATGGGAGGGTGTAATTGGCATTTCCCCTCCCACATTATTTTAATACCCCTCGGTGCATCATTCTCACTGTTCCTCATATGATTCTTCCAGAGGCTAGAAGCGAGCGACGTGAAAGAGGGAAAGCGAGCGCGCGAACGAAGCTGATTTCTGCTGATTGGAAAACGTTTTCGCTGAGATAAGTCAGGATTTGGATTCGGGTGAGTCTCCTGAACATTCCTCTATCTTCAGATTTTTCTATCATTGTGATTTTGGGTTTGAAGGGTTTATTCAAGGTAGAGAAAAAAAATAAGATTTTTACCGATTAATTCGAGTTATAAGCAAGATTAGAGGTTTGTTTATTGATATGGAGCACGGAAGGGAAGTTTTCCGACGAGATTTTGAGGTAGGAGCGCATGACTGTTCATGTGAACAGCAATCGCATTCTCTACTTTCGTTTGCGAAAGTGATGCACTGTTCATGTGCACTATTCATGCATACTGTTCATGTGCATTATTCATGCGTATTGTTCATGCGCACTATTCATTCAGACTGTTCATGTTCACTGTTCAATGAATAGTATTTTAGTTTTCACTGTTCATATGAATAGTAATTCGCTCTACTCCAATTTATAGCCATAATATATGAATTTTGGGGTTAAGGCATAATACTGATGTTAGAAAAATTATTGACTTGAAAATTATGAATTGAGAATAATTGGATATGTTATATACTATTATTAGGAGGGGAAGAAAATAAAGCTGAAGCTGAAAGATAGAGGGGCATTGTGTTTTAAAAGTTTAACAGGTGAGTGAATAGCGTCCCATTAAGAATTTATAAACTACGTTTGATTGCAATTTATATCTTCGATTTAATTATCACATTTTAAAGCATGATTTCAGTGATGAAAGTTTATTG
>QFDD01005248.1:0-12912 GCA_006871305.1 Vachellia collinsii | reverse complement strand
GCTGGTGCTCGTGTGCTACTGCTGGTCCTGTTAAAGCTGAGCTACCGAGTGCCGAGGAGAACGTCTGCTCTCTGCTGCTGTGCTGGATCTGGACGGCGGAAGGTGCTGGATCTGGACGGCGGAAGCCCGAGACTTCCAGTAACGACGAGCTTTAGATTTCAGAGAGGCGAGCACCGATCAGCAAACACGAGGCCAGCAACGATGAGCTTCAGATTTCAGAGTGGCACGCACCGAGCAGCGAACCAGAGGCTTCCAGCGAACGCTGAGTCAAACGGAGTGAATCAAGGCGTCCCAGTTTCAAACCAAGGGGCCGTGCTGTGTCGCTGCGTTCACACACACCCAGTCAAACGCCGATCTGCTGCTATCGTTTTTAAATGACCCTCTTTCAGGACGTAGTTTCCTCATCTTTTTTTTTTTTTTTTTGGTCTGACGTTTTTGAGCATGATGTGTGGCGTTTGGTGGGGAGAAATGTGATGAATTGTGAATGGCGATCGAATCGTACATGCGCGTGCATGTTCTGGGGGGAAGAGTAGCGAGTTGAGGTGCCGACACATCCGAAAGTCAACGTTGAAGGGGCCGTGTCTGCCCTTCCCTTCCCTTCCCTTCCCCCTCCTCCTCCTATGATCCCACCGTCCAAATCTGGTAACAATCAAACTGATTGGGGAGAAAAAAGATCTAACTAACTAACCAGATTATTGAAAAACACTTTAATTTTATAATAAATTAACTGCATGTGAATTATTTATTAGTCGGGAGTCCAAATCCACTGTGGCTGAAACTTGGATCTTTGTGCACCCATTATTGCAATTGTGAAAGGAAGGCGACGAATGCCAACATGCTGGGAGCTCAGGAACTGACGAGTCGTCATTAATGTGGAATAAGGAAATTGTTTTATTTTATAAATTTACTTGATAATGGTTAAGAGAAACTCAGAAAGATTGCGTTAGAATTTTAAGATTTAGTTTTAAATTTTTCTAAGAATAGAATAATTTAAAACTATTAACCAACTTTTGTTATTTTCACAAATATCAGTTAAAAGTGGTTTATATATGGAAATTGAGAAGAAAGTAAGTGAAGGGTGAGTTTAAGAGCAGTAGGGACAGGGATGAAGGTAGGGTGGTAATTATTACTCTGACTGGAGGGCTGAATGGGCAATTGAAGGGGTATGCGGATTGACAGCTGCCACTTAATAACTGGCCTTCCCTCACTCTCATAAACTCCGAAACCCACACCCACGCGCCCTCCCACAACTGCCGAATCACCACTCGCCTCTCTCTCTCTCGTATAGGATACATAAAAGCCCGCGAACTGTCTGGTAGACCAACCAGTCAATCACCTCCCAACACTGCAGCTCTCGTAACCCTATTTCTACTCATCTACCAATTAACAAACCTTCTTCTCATCTCATCACATCCCTCCCGTGTCGTCGTTTCTTGGATACCTCAAAGTCATCAAACCCTCTTCTTATCTGCAGGTCTTTCTCTCTTCACCCTCTCTTCCCTCTCCTGCTTCTTATATGCCCCTCCACATTTGTTGATTTTCAGTTCCCATCATGACCCTCTCCCTCCTCTTTTTACTTTTCATGCACAGCCCCCTTTTTTCCCTTTTCGATCCTTTCCTGATTCACTTTCATCATTCATAATCTCTTCACCACCTGCCCCCTCACTTGCCTTCTTCCCTAACACTAATGGCTGCGCCTCCTACCACCAGGCTTCAGACCATGCTCCAAGCCGCCGTCCAATCAGTTCAATGGACTTACAGTCTTTTCTGGCAGCCTTGTCCCCAACAAGGGTACTTCTTCTTCTTCTTCATACACACACCAAAACATCCATCCATTCCTTACTCAATGATTGCTTCATTCATGTTCTGCAATTGTGAATTACAGTGTGTGTGTGTGTGTGCAGCAGATTATGATTGATTTAAACTGTGGGTTTCTCTTTGTTGATTTGGTTAATCATCAAGGATTCTGGTGTGGGCGGATGGTTACTACAATGGGGCAATTAAGACTAGGAAAACAGTACAGCCAATGGAAGTTAGTGCCGAGGAAGCTTCTCTCCAGAGAAGCCAGCAACTTAGGGAGCTCTACGAATCATTGTCGGCCGGAGAGACCAACCCTCCGGCTCGACGGCCTTGTGCCTCCTTGTCGCCCGAGGACCTCACCGAATCCGAATGGTTCTATTTGATGTGTGTCTCCTTTTCCTTCCCTCCTGGTATCGGGTATGCATTCCTCAACTGTCACACTTGCTGGCTAGCGATAAGCTATCAAAATCATTAGTTAGTTAAGCTTCAACGCCATTTCCAATTTTAACTGTTATTTATTTAAGAAGCTAGCTCCGGCTGCGAGAGAAATTTATCTGTGGTGGCAGATAGGGTGTGCTGGGAGTTTGAATGCAGTAATAATATCAGCAATTAAGGAAGCGGCAGGAAGAAATAATTAAGGCATCCGTACGAGAGGAAAAAAATCTTAAATAGGTTAAAGGCAAACACTCATGACATTATTTCTGCAATATAATTTAGTAATTTACTTTCTCTGGAATTTGTTATAGTGGAAGTATCCATGTCCCCATTGAGAAAGAAGAATTGGTGAGGCAGAAGGAAATTTTATTAAACATCAATAAGAAGCAAGACATAGCACAAATCCAAAAAAGTTGGCCATAGAGCTAGTCTCAAATTTTCTTTGCTAATAAGATAGCTGAGAGTCTTTGTGTTTGTCCTAGCTAGCTAGATTCGAGAGTTTATAAAGATTCCACAGGAGAAAGTTAACAAAGAAAAGAGGGTCCGTATGACGACGTCCTTGATATATAGAGTTAGCTGATTTGCTAGAATGCAATGGGGGAATCGATTTCGGAAGATTGTGTCCAGAAACATTTTGCCTGGCTAGTCAAGTAATTAATTAGTTGCCCATTATATATATGTAAATATATGTGCCTGAATAGGACCGGTGCTACTATACGCGATCTGCTTCTTCGAGAGACCAGACAAGCTATTGTGTTCATTATTCAAACTACCAAAAAGCTGTCACTGCTTGCTGCTATTCTGCATTAGGAAGCTTCCCCAATACCAGCGCTCGATCCATTTCTCTCTCACACCTTCTTTGTTTCTAGTTTCTTCGACAATGTTAGGGCTCACGGCTTCCATCATATGGCCGTCAATAGTTGTTATCTAATAGTTACCTAGTTTCTGTATAGGTATGCTTATGCACGTACTTTTTACAGCGAATTAACCCATTTGATTCTCGATAATGCAAGAGGTAGGCTGAGGGTTCAACTAGTGATTGGCAAGGCATTTGTATTTGGGTGGACAATACACTCCTATGCATCCACCCTCCCGGAATCTACAGCTACAAGAAGTACTTAGGAATCTGGGACTCGTTTTATCTACACATTCTATCTTGGAGAGTAAACAAAAGAAAGAAAACAACTTGTGTGTGTGTGTGTGGCGTTGGAGTAGGACTAGGGGTTAAAATATCTGTAATTTAAATGGAGTTACTGCCCATATATACGATAAATATATAAGCAAGTAAATTATTGTTCTTCTAGTCATAGTTTATCGTTCGCTAAATATGAAGCTGAAAGTGTTAATGACGTGTTGGAGAGACTAACCTCACATAGCTGGCGAAACCATAAATGGTGCAGCTGCCAAAAAAAGGACTATGAATGGTGCATGCTGAAAAGACAATTATTGAGTAAGGCTTGAACTGTATTTAACAGTAAATGTACGCTTTTATAGATTACCGGGGAAGGCATATGCGAGGAGGCAGCATGTATGGCTAGCCGGTGCAAACGAGGTGGACAGCAAAACGTTCTCAAGAGCTATTCTTGCCAAGGTGCTTCTACCACCATTCTAATACTAATTATTCTAGCTGAATTCACGCATTAAATAATTAATTTCCACAGACACCTCATGAAAGGCTAAAAGGCTGCTTTGGTTTTCATTTGAACGTTTAGCATGATTAATCCATAATTTGGCACGCATATGTGATCAATATATATAAACTCTTTTTCTAACTTCCTGCTTATATGTCTTTGTGATGCCTTGTCACTACACGTCAATGATTTGAAATTTCTTTCCCGGCCAGAGTGCTCGCATACAGGTAAAAATCTATCCTTCAACCCCCACCTGTGCAATTTCAGACTACCTAGCCACTAATTAACACACAAAGTGTGACCATATTATACTCATATGTGTGCCATGCAAACTACAGACTGTGGTGTGCATACCTCTGTTGGACGGCGTCGTAGAGTTGGGCACAACAGATAAGGTAACACTTAAATAGTAATTATTTCCTTTGAACCTTGCTTGTACATATCAGCTGAACAAATTAACCATGTCTCTGTGAGTTAGGACGCATAGGGTGTGCTTTAATAGATGTATATGTCACAGGTTCAGGAAGACCTTAATTTTATCCAACATGTGAAGAGCTTCTTCATGGATCACCAGCGGCAGCACCACCCTCCCCCACCGAAGCCAGCCCTATCCGAGCACTCAACCTCCAATCCCACCACCTCTTCCGACCACTCTCGCTTCCAGTCCACTCCCATCCCGGTCGCCATGTACTCGGCCGTGGACCCATCACCCGCCACCCCAGCCGCTCCCAACAATCACACGAATGAAGATGACGACGAGGAGGATGAAGAAGAGGCGGAGTCCGACTCCGAGGCGGAAACAGCCAGGAACAGCCGCCCAACGTCTACGCCGGAGGCGTCAGGCGTAGCAGCGACCACTGCAGCAGAACCAAGCGAGTTAATGCAGCTGGAGATGTCGGAGGATATTCGGGTAGGATCACCGGACGATGGCTCCAACAATCTCGACTCAGACTTCCATATGCTAGCGGTAAGCCACCCAACGGATCAGGAGCGACGGGCTGACTCCTACAGGGCGGAGTCGACCCGGAGGTGGGCGGAACCACTGCTTCAACTACCAGCTTCAGGTACCGTGATAGTTAGTTACTAACATAGACACGTAAATGGGCAAGTGGCGTTGAATAGGAAGAAAAGGCAAATCTAGGTTATAGCACTGTACTGGAACTACACTAGCTGGCACGGCATTAGCGTACGAAGGGAAATTCAGCCTCGCTGTTGAGTAGTAATTGAGCAATAATGACTAATAAAAGTACGTCATGCAGTAGCGGTAGGTTCCCTCAGCACTCAGCAATAAATTGCGCTTACCATAAGCTGGCCTTTAAGGTGGGTCCACTCCTCCCCTCTTCTGCCATAGCCATTAACCTTGCATATACCACCCTTTTAGGTCTTCCAAGTTCCATATTTGATCCTACCGATGCCCCAACCGTACATGCAGACGTAAAAATGAACTGGAATGTCCCTGAAATGAAAATTATACACACTATCCGGCCCCTAATAGATATTCGTAAAGTAATCCTGTTTAACATCTCCATTACTTTTGTCCACTGGAGAGAGGTCAATTTGGATATTTTGAGATTCGTGTATCCAATAGTAATAATAGTAAGAAATTTGACACAAGTCTCAAAGAAAACATCCATGGGCTCTGTTTGGCAACATCTTTTTGGCTGCCCCTATGCATCTCAGAGTTCAAAATACATTCTAGATCACTAAGCATTATTTGGCAACACAGACTGACAAAAATCATTTTGAGCCCAAAATATACTCCAGAGCCCAAAAGTCAAAAAGAGGGGGAGGCTCCTTCTACCCAAAATACATTATAATTCATGACATTAACATTTTAAGTCACGACCTGGAACACTTTAGATTGTGATTTAGACATACAAATTCTAAGTTGTAACCCTGTAACACTCAAAGTCATGACTTATAATGTTCTAACTACTTTTATCACAATATAAAATAAAATATTCACACACATGTATTATTTAATGAGATCTATTTCCTTTTAAGTTATTTTATATCAAAAGTCATTTTTATAGTAGTTATTCAAACAAGTTTTCATTTTTCAAAATGCACTCTGAACAAAAAATAATCTCCTAACATTTATCCAAGCAGTTCCTATATAAAGTTAGGTCTGTTGAAGAATATTCACATATTCTCTTGTTTTTTCCCCTGTTAAATATTAGGAGTTGGACTTTTGTGAACTGTGAGAGGCGTCGTAGTTTGGAACCAGTTTCAATTTCATATAAAAGCCATTAAAACCATGATGTTACAGCTCTAGATTTATATGTGCGCGTTTAGTTTTATAATAGAAACCGTAAAAATGATGATTTTTTTTTCTGAAAATAAATAACTTTTATAGTTTTCAATATGAAATCAAACGCACGTATAAATTAATTTCGTGCCTATTCAAGAAAGGGGGAATAGATGGTCGAGTGGCAACAAAACCGTATCCAAACTTTGTTATTTGCGACAACGAAAACACTTGCCCATGTCCGTGTCAGCTATTTTAAAACCCATTATTTTATTGCAACTAGAAACGACACGAGTCCTTACGTTATCATTCATTCTTTCATTTTTTGGTAAATTCATTCTTTCATTTATTTTGACGAAAATGTTAATGTGGTGATGGCATGATGCAGAAGGAGCTCAACTAGAAGACCTCACACAAGAGGACACTCACTACTCTCAAACGGTGTCCACCATCCTCCACAATCAGTCTATCCGGTGGGCCCAATCTCCCTCCGCCGACTACATTACCTACTCCTCTCAGTCGGCTTTTGCCAAGTGGAGCACCCGTTCCGACCATCACCACCTCCTACTCCAAGCGTCCCCCGACGCCACATCCCAGTGGCTCCTCAAGTACATTCTGTTCACCGTTCCTCTCCTTCACGCCAAGTACCAAGACGACAACCCGCCCACGCCCCGGGATGGCACCGACCCCGTCACGCGCCTCCGCGGAAAGGGAACGCCGCAGGACGAGCTAAGCGCCAACCACGTACTGGCCGAGCGACGCCGACGCGAGAAGCTCAACGAGAGGTTCATCATACTGAGATCGCTGGTGCCCTTCGTCACCAAAATGGACAAGGCTTCCATATTAGGGGACACCATCGAGTACGTGAAACAGCTGCGTAAAAAGATCCAAGATCTGGAGGCACGTAACCGCCAGATGGAGTCAGAGCAACAGAGGAGCCTGACGAGAGTGGGGTCGGACAAGAGGAAGATGAGGATCGTGGAGGGGAGCGGAGGGATGAGGAAGCCGAAATCAGTGGAGGCGTCGCCGCCCACGTCGCCGTCGGGGGTGGTGACATCGGTACAGGTGTCGATCATAGAGAGCGATGCGCTGTTGGAACTGGAATGCGAGAACAGGGAGGGGTTGTTGCTGGATGTGATGCAGGTGCTGAGAGAGATGAGGATAGAGGTGACGACGGTGCAGTCGTCGCTGAACAACGGGGTGTTCGTGGCGGAGCTGAGGGCAAAGGTGAAGGAAAATCCGAACGGAAAGAAGACGAGCATAGTTGAAGTGAAGAGGGCCCTCAACCAAATCATACCCCACACTGATTGACTCTGTATATTTAGACTGATATGATACGATACTAGTATTTTACGAGCTAGTGCGGGATTCCGATCAGGCAAGCGTTTGGTTGATGAAGAAATTGGCAGGCCTGAGGTAAAGATGCTTGAAAGAGCTCGTAGAAAGAGACCCCAAACACGAGCGTTTAGGATTGTGGCCAACACAAATTAATTTAGGTAGGTGTTCCCTTCCCTAACAAAATGTAAATCCTGACAGCCACACCATATTCTTACTAATTAAATGCTTCTTCTCCACTCTTGTAGTTTTGTTTCCTCGCCAACGGTTCCTCTTTTGTGTGTGCCTACATTCTTAAACAAAAGATTTTACGCTGGGAAACATACTCGGAGAGTAATTATTTATATCTTTTATCATCACATCCATTAATTGCACAAATATTAGAGCCATCAAAATTGATCATGCTTCCTCGTTAGCATGTACCATATAGAATTATTTAAATATAATAATTATGATAAATGTAAAATAAGAAAATATGACCCTGTGCAGTATTGACATAAATGAAATCTCAACGTTTCAATTGAACTCTGTTATATATTGCACGTTTAAGGTTGAACGACTTTCAATAATAAATACTGAAGTGTTCAATATAAAATTAGTTTTCCTTAATTTAAACGATTTTTTTTTTTTTTGCGAGATGAATAAACCCACTTGGTCCATGAATCGAATGCTTACCTACCTCAGTGGGTCAAAACGGGTAACATGCGGTGAATTACACAATTTAATCCGTTTTTGACTTAGTAAACGTTTGGGTTAGCTTTTTAAATGATTTATGACATCCAAAGTAAACATACCAAAGCACTGGATATTACATATTAATGATCACCCACTCAACAAATTTGGATAAATCCACAACGTTCTCAACAACTGCTTAATTTGTTTAAACACCAAAATATTCAAGGACACTGTCCAACTACTCTGACAAATCTTCCCCAAAGTCATAGGTACCTTCGTTGTGCCACCAATTGCATCATAATAGCAATGGTTCCACGACAGTATGAGCAATGGGAATTACCGGAAAGAACTAATTTGAACAGGTCATGCAAGCCAAAGCCTCAATGCAACATATCGCTCACTTTACCTTCAACTATCATCTTCTCCAAGTCTTCCTGGGATAATAGAGTTTTCTGGCCACTGCCCCCAGTCTTATCATATGGTTGTGCCATCTTCCGAAGGAACTGCATCCAACAGATAAGATGAATTGGCGTTACATATTCATTTTCACATCTACACGCAACTCTAATCATCTCGTTCCAAAACTAACCACAAAAACAAGAGAGATGAACAAGGGTACTAGATGCCAGTATCAAGGGTATATACGAGATAGTTTGCGGTTACAAAGACAGACCTCACGTGCTATATGCAAAGCCATGTCTGTGCTCAAGTTCAGGTGAGCTTCACGCAAATGGGACAGTATCCAACCAGGCAGCTTGGAACGTTTGTCATGACGACTATACCTGCATAATGTAGGCAGTTATACTCAACACTTCAGATACTACTATAACTTTTGTCTAAAGACAAAATTATATTGGAGTAAGTGCTGGTGCTGGTGTTCATGAAAGATAAATGGTGTGGGGGCTAGAAAATAGTAACCTTTTGTCTGCGAAAATCATCATCCCGTAATCAGCCTTTGACCGAATCACACGTCCCACACATTGAGCAGCTTGTCTCTGTTCAGGCAAAAGATGGCGTTACAAAGGCTTGTATGAGCACAAATCACTATGTTTAAGAACAGACATGAAGAAAAATCCAAAATAAAGGAGTGAAGGGCAAGTCGTACCAAGGCATCAAAAGTTAGAAAATCTCCTTCCTTAATTTGAAAAGTATCGCGTAGATATTCTAGGCGGGCTAGCAAAATTCTGAAATTAAAGGAATCTTGTAATCAAGCAACCAGTAACAAAATGTTATGCGATGGCAACATAGAATGCCCTTATTCAGAAATTTTAATCCAGGGGAACTCACTTGCTTAATGTATATTGGAAAGGTACACCAAACATGATGACAAGTCTTCCATAATGTCGATCAAAATCTATACCTTCAGCAACTTTCCCTCTGCAAAAGGTACATGTATTCTTGAATTCAGAATTCTCATTAGCCTTGAGGGTACAAAGATAAACAATCAATAAGCTAGACTGCCTAATAAGTAAATGAAAGGATAAAGTTGTCACTTTGTAAACAATCAACATCACAATTCCTTTACAAGTGCATATGTTCAAATCAGAATCCAAGTCACAATGTCGTACTTATCTATCTCAAACCAAGAACGGATGCCAAAGTTTAAATTCTGATATAACAAAAAATCATATACAACCAACACACAAAAACAAAGCCTCATTTCATTTTTCGTTCAATAAAGCATACAGTCTGATTGATCTACTTAAGAGATGGAGACTACAGATATTAAAAGGGATGTTTTTTCAGTGTCATACCTAGCAACAGAAAAAAAGACAGCACCTCTTCCACAATCACAAGCCTTGCGGTAGTTATCAAGAGCCAATGTCGTTTCTACCACATCTTGAGTCTCAATAAAAACAAGCTTGTGTTGCATTATTTCCTGGCAAAGAGAAGCCTTTAGCACCACCAGACAACAAAACAGAAGAAAGTGGCACTAGCATAAGAATAGCAAAATCAGAAGAACATATAAAGCAAACCCACCTTCAAAATTCCATTTTCATTCCAGCTATTGACTATCCCATCCATATATGAGTAACTCACAAAGAAACATACAATTCCGTCTGGAACAACCGAAGCCATCTCCAGCAGGAGCCTCCCATAATTCCGCACTACCCCCAGATCACTTCTCATATCAAATTTGGTACTGACTGGAAGCTGATCACTGAAATAACACAAGCATTATATTGTTAAAACGAAACACAAACCGGAAGAAACAAGAGAGATATTCAGTGTCCCACTCTTCCAAAATACAGAAAACAGAAATTGATAATGCAATAAGTAGGCATGCTCAACAAAAAGTGATAACAGTTAGCATACCTGCCCCGTGTAAGAACCATAGGGCATATGCAATCTCTTGTTAAGGACATCGTAAAACTTCGACTGACAACTGGGTTGAAATTCAGAAGACGAGGGTACAGATCTATAGGGCTGAGTGTGCCAGATGTAATCACAACTGACTGAAATCGCTCAAAAACAGGCTTTATTGCAAGAGAAGCATCATGGCAGCAAAGCTGAAATATCAATGATGAGGTCCAATAATGAAATCATCCCTACATGACATAAGAGTGTAGCTTGCAACAACTAAATAAACACAAACATCTTGTTAACCAGGTCTCAAATGCAGTTACTAAATAAATAGCTTCTAAGGAGAGAAAGAACGCATGATACATTGTACCAAGTAAATTGTTAACTGAGTAATTACTCAACAACTTATGAGTAACTTTGAGATGGCCAAAACAGTAGTAGTAAAACGACATGTCAAGACAATAACACTGACCTGCAATACAGGATCGGGAATATGTGGCATTCTCTCATCATAAGGTTCAATTATTACGGAAAATCCACGAGCATATGTGCCAACAAGTGTGGCAAAATCACATATAGTTTGGATATGTAGAAATTCATCAGTGTCTGTAATTTCCAATGTCAACATCAATGAATGCAGGCGATCATAACAGAACTTGAGTGTTTTTTGGTCAATTCCAGCGTGATTCAGAATAGAGGTGACAAAGGCTATAGGACTTTCCTTCTCCAAATTCTCAGTTTCTAGGCGCCCCTCGAGATATTGAACTAATCTACGTAAAACATGAAGAAAATGCTCCGCTCGGCGAATGTTGCCAGGTACAGCCTCCTTCAAAATATCATCAGGCAAGGCTGGATTTGCAAGCCAGCCATCCGTAGCTAAGCAAAGAAAACAAGTTCAGCTTAGAAAAATGAAGCACTCTTTGAATATCAGTAAAATATTAACATTTTACCTACCAGGTAGGTCTCCCCTTAGAGCCAAACCCTCAACGAGCCTATTGTATTCAGCACGTAGCCTGCCTGCGTCAGTGGCCTTGAACCTTCCTACCAGGTCAAACAGTTAAGAGAATCTATATCAAATTCCCACAGTGGCAACAGAAGAAAATGGAGAAAAGCCCAAAAATGCACTTCAGCAAACACTAAGAACAATAACGATACAATATTGCAGAAGCAAGGCATTAGGGATTTCAAGTGCACTCACACAACTTAACAGCCTTCACCTTTTTAAATCAAAAAACCAATGTAAGGAAAAACTTAAATATTGCACACAAGTCATATAGCAATATAGGTAAGTGCTCGAAACAGATCATACTTGTCAATTTCCTGATTTATCTTATGGAGATTTCTTCTAGCGCCTTCAATAGTCTGCCTCCTGACACTCACACTAAGGGCTTCAATACAAACATTATCAATATTGTGAGCCTCGTCAAAAACAACGACCGACTCTCTCTGCATCTCCTTAGAAATTATGCTAGCCACCTTAGGATCAAGTAAATATTGATAACTGTAGACCACGACATTTGCAAATTGCACCATATGTCGTGCCAAAAAGTATGGGCACCACCCCTTCTCCTTTCCAAATGCTCTCAGATCCTGCAATCATAGAGACCAAAAGAAAAATTAATTATATTTCTAGCTAAACAAGATGCATTCACAATAGGGTTGAACTCAAATTTACACGAAGAGGTCTAAATTTCAAAGTGAAGAACCCAGAGGGTTCCGAGTTTCGAGGCTGAAAGCAGTTTAGCCGCAAAATCCTTGTGAGAGTAAGGTTTTGATTATCCTTGAATCTGTGCGAAAAATATGATATCCGATCGAGTTTTAACCACCTGTAAGGTATATACTCCAGGAGGCAATACTGCAGAAGACCCGGCTCTCTCATACTGCTCAAAGAACTCGCAGGTGGGGATTCTCGGGTTCTCAGCCGCCAACGCTCTGACCCAGCTTGCAGTCAATTTGCGACAGCCAGCATCAACCGAGTCCCGATTCTCCGCAGCCAAAACCTTGGGATTGATACAGAGATTCTTCCTCGAAGACAATCCCACAGCCAAGATCTTCGCAGAGGGACCCAGATGCTGAAGCTGGTAGTTGTGGAGTAATTTGAGCTCGGCGAGAGTCTTCTCCATCTCGTGGACAGTGCGAGTACAATAGATGAGCTTAACTGGGTTCTGGGGTTTGGAGAGAGTGTAGCTGGTGATTAAGGAAAGGAGGGCAATAGTCTTGCCTGTACCTGTTGGCATTTCAAGGAGGCAATGGCCCCGAGCATCGAGGGCTCGCTTCAGCTCCAGCATGTAGGCATATTGTTCCGGGTAAATGTTATCATAGGGGAAGTACACTGTAACATCTTCTATCGGGAACTTCATTGTCGTAGTGCTCGGCGCCCAGTGATAAGATTGGATAATGCACCTACCGTATTGCCCGGATGTATTAGGGCGTAGCAGCTTTAACGTTCAGGTCCCTCGGCCTTCTGCGTCATTCCATTAGGAC
>QFDD01005247.1:0-12391 GCA_006871305.1 Vachellia collinsii | reverse complement strand
AAAATTTTTTTTTTTTGTTTAAAGATGCCCTGTATTATGAATAAGAGGGGTAGTGCTTCCAAGCTCAAAGCCAATAATATGTACTTTTGCAAGTATAAATAAGATTGGTTAACTTTAGTTAAACCAATAAAGTTGCAGCAAAACATATTGCTTTTTTTCCATATTTACCATTAATTAATGTTTAATCTTTCACATGCTTATTCGAATTTTCTCTCCCTTATTGTGATAAATGAGGGGAAATCCAATAAAAAAAAAGTATTTAATGACTTAAAATGCAACTTATATTTTGAACTGATATAACATCTCAACTAGCATCTTATATTTAAGATAGAATAATACTTTCAAATCTCTAGATGCATATAAAATGTTAAGTGCTTGCAATTGCTCTAATACTATGATTTTAGTCATTTTACCAAGACTTGACATCAAAACTCTTGGGGTCAACAGATAGAAATAAATATAGAATAAAAACAGATAAAAAAATAATTTTTCCTAATTTCATTTGAAAATTGAAATGATGATGATGAAGATAGAGGGGTGAAACTTCAGGCTACTGTCCAAATAGATATTTTCCCAATCTAAATGGCATCATAATTTCATTTCTCATTAAGTTCATTCCCTTTTTCAAGTTGTTGATACATCAAATATGGGATCTAAAAATTTCACCCAAAAATAAAAATATGGGATCTAAAATGAAGATCATCCATGTTTAACTCAATCTAAAGAAACTATACCACTTAATAATGAATGTATTATGCAAGGTTGTATGTAAAGAACCTATACCACTTAATAACCGAATCATAAACTCATATGATTTTATTTTTAATTAATAAATAGCTATTAAAATATATGATTAAATATTTGAATATAAGAAATGGCAATAATTTAATTTCTATATATTTTAAATCCAGATAATTGAAATTAAGCTCATCACCATTCATAATGTGTCTTACCCAACAAAAACATTTCTCTGGATTTCATTTATGAATCCACTGAATATGACCAAATTCAAAAAGGATAGCACAGGTTGAAGAGCAACTTGATATGACTTTGTAAAACAAAAATGAAAAAACGGTAAATTTGGTGTGTGAACTTACAGGTTTAATCAATTTTTACAATTAACAGGAGTTTAAAAATTAGTTAACACAATTTTGTAACCTAAAAAAAAATATAAAAATGATAAATTCAAAGCGTCAACTCATGATTTTAACAACAATAGTATTGTGAGTATTTGGAGAGTTAAAATAAATAAATAAATAATATTATACATATTTTAGATTTTTGTATAACTCTTTTTCTTAAATATATTGTTTTGCCAATGTCTTTTTCTTAAATATGTCACATAGCATTACAAAAACACGTTTACGTAAATCGATATAAATTTTATTTTACATGCTTATTTCATATACCATAAATCACGTTGAAAAAGTAGTTTCTACCATTAATCCATACATGCTCATAATTATCAGAAGATCTCCATGAGTGTAGAATGGAAAAATTACCCATAAGTCCCAAGTAAAGAAATTTAATTTCTTTACAATTTGTACAAATTTAACTCGTGAATATAATGCAACTCAACTTGTAAATATACAAGTTTGACCTGTAAATATGAATACTACAGAATCTTTCTTTACTTAATTTTCTTACATGGAACATAGTGTGTAATTTTCCCTATAAAAAACTTCATATGAGGTAAGCATTGAAAGAAAATTCAGTCCCAATCAAAAAATCAAAAAAGAAAGAAAGAAAGAAAGTTCGGTGAGATTAAAAAATGAATAAAATTAATGAAGTTAGGTTAGTGATGAAGCCATAAACAACCGAATCTTAGGCAATAATTAATGTAACAAGAGAGAGAGTAGTTGTGCGTTACCAATTAATAATCGAAAGTGGGCCATATGAGAAGGTTAGTTTGAGCTGATAGTCTAAATTGCAACCAGCCACATGAATGAACCTTTAGCCATCCCACTTTCTTTCTTTCTTTGTTTTTTTTTTATTTTTTGAGGGACGATGGCTTATTAAACAACTCACGTCTAATCACCTCATCAAAGTTCCAAAAAAAAAAAAAAGTTGATAAACCATTAATTTTGTCTGAAATTAAAATAAATACTTGAGCTTACATGAACCAATATCTTCCTTCTATAATCAGAATAGCTAACAATTGAGTCTAATAATAGAAACTAGTCCCTAAATATAGCGAATCATTGTTTGAATATGCGTTAAAAAAGATTCCACCTTTATCATCCAATAGTTTTTCGAATATGATTATTTTCAGAATGATACTTATAATTAGTGGGAAAAAAACAACGACAAGAAAAATAAGTACTATAATGAAAATATGCATGCTGATCATAATTAATAATAACGGAGAGTGGGCCATAAGAGAAGGTTAGTTTGAGATATTCGTCTGAATTGCTACGAGGCACATGAATGAACCACTAGCCATACATTTTGAACGGTTGTTATTAAACAGTATTAAAAAAAAACACAGAGAGGACATTTTGTAAAAAGAAGAAAATAAAAAAAAACGTTGCCAAGATTAAATCACAGTCTGCGTTTCCTTTTCAGCATGCTCACATTCAAGGCCAAGGCAACTCGCTGGTCATTTTGTGCATTCGTAGAAGGGCATAATCTCTCAAAATAAGACGAAGTAATATTTGAATTTTCAGTTAGAGATGTTCATATTTAATGTTTGAAGTGTCTTGAATAAGATTGCCTCTAATAGTAGTATATATGTATTTAACAAAAAAAAAGGGTTAATACAAATTTTGATCCTTTAAATTTGCCATCATTTTGGTTTTGGTACCTCAAGTTTTATTTTATTTAAAATATTAGTCCCTATAATCAAATAAAAAATGGATCATTTTGCTCATTGAGAGGCCAAAATCACTGGTTTTAAACTTGAAGGACCAAAACTAAAATGAGATTAATCTGAGGACCAAAGGTGTAACAAAAGGAAAAAAAAAACTGGTACAAGTGACTACGGTTACAATTCCTGTTTCAGTGTAGCTTAGGTGAAGAGGCTTAGGAAGGTGAACTACTTGTCTTCATTGTAACTATCATTTATAATGCAATTAAGTTAGAAAGAATTACGATGAAGTCCTGTATAAGGGATTTTACGATTAAACAGTCTTACGAAATCGGATATTTACTGTCAAGTCCCCGTTAACAACTCCACGCACTGAAATAGAATTGTTAATTACAACTCCATCTTAATTCATTAACAACTCCATAGGATTTGAAAATAATTATGCGATTCACTATTTAATCATAAAATCCCTTACACGGGACATTTTTCCATTAAAATTGTTGAGTGGTGGAGCCACACTTATTTTTTAGTTCCTTGTTTGAAGGAGGGAACATGGTTACTTCAATGATGCAAGTATTTTGAAATATAGGTAAAGCAATGTTGTGACCATGGGATACAGAAATTTAGTTGGAACTATGAAAGATGGATTTTTGGTCCTTGTGGTTGACAAATCATAGCACAGGAGCAATAACATTGCACAAAAGGAGGCAGAGTTAACTTTAAAAAGAAAATTAATTTGAAGCAGGAGCATCATCAAATATCTGAGTACAGATTTTAGTACGAAAACCTTATTTTTTAATAGAATATAGTTCATATGTTACAAGATACAAGAAAAACAGCTACATCCTTGAACAGAAGATGCATTTCCAAGTTTTCCATGAGGCATGACATACACATATTGTAGGAATCCCATGATATACAATATTACCAGCTCACCACGACAAGACTCACACAAGGCCTGCACAATACTATAGTGTTGGCCAACGTCTGATGTAGGATTTGTTCGTGTACATAAATTTACCCACTCAAGGTGTAACCCTAAGTTTTTACATACGAGAGATCAGAAGTGGGATGGACATCGGTGACTCTTCGCCCATCACCGGCTGGAACAAATCAAGCTCCCCATAACGCTCCAGAACCCGCATCCTGCAGTCTTCAGCAGCCATCATTCCAGTAGAATATGCACCGTGCACAGACCCAGGGTAGCTCAAGCTTGTGGCTTCCCCAGCAAAGAATAAGTTGTCTACGGGGACTCTTAACCTCTCAAACAGTTCATGGGGTTTTCCAACCACATCATAGCTATAAGACCCTAGTGAGTCCATCTCTGTGCCCCATCGAGACACAAGATACTGAATCTGCAAGATTAGACGCAAAACATGACAGGATAAGTAGACCATACCATGAAACAAAGAAGAAAGCTGCACTACTTTGTCCTTTCTCTCTATCAACAAGGCCAAAACACATTGAAATTAGGATTCCCACAACTAGCCTAAACCAAGTAATTCGAATAGAAACTCGTGTTTCTTAATAAAACATGTATATTTACCGGTGGAGATGCTTCTGGAAGGATCCTCTTGAGTTGCGTGAAGGCAAAGTTTGCAGCAGCTTCATCAGACATTTTCTCAATGTCTCTGGCCAGCTGCCCAGCCGGCATGTATATGAGGACAGGATGACCTGCTGCCTTGTGGAGATTAAGGAAATAACTGCATCCGTAAGATGTCTCTGCAACTACTCCTAAGAACTCCACATTCGGCCAGAAAACATTTCCAAAGTGCAAGATTATTTTATTTTCAATCCCCACCCCTAGATCAGCAATGGCAGCTTCTTTCCAGTCAGGGAGCTTGGGCTCAAACTTGATTCTCTTTGATTTGAGAACCCCAAGAGGAACAGTAATAATAGCAGCATCTGCAGAAAATGTTTTCCCATTTTCCACTGTCACCTTTACTCCGTTGTATCGCCTTGTTATTTTCGTGACCCTGAAGACATATCGTCAACGCCTAATTTAGTTAAGCAGCATGACATGACAAACACATCCAAGTAAATGTCGAAACTAGTCTGTACCTGTGTCCCAAGCGAATGTCCAGACCCTTGGCTAGGGTATGTATAACAGGCAGATAGCCCCTAACCATAAGACCATGGCCACCAGGGAGCAGAACTTCCTGTAAGTGCATGTTGAGAGATGCATAAGAGATCATTTCAAATAAATTCACAGGTTTCCAGAAGCTGCTACTATCTATATGGTCATTACCAGTCTAATATGACAATTTAAAACCTACACAGCAGGCCTTCAATTTTCCATCATTAAACTTAGATGAAATACTCAAGTGTTGGTTATCAGGTTAATAAATAGAATTATGACGTGGAGAAACTCCTCCTGAAGGATTAATAACTTGCTGTATTTTCGTCGGAAAACCTGATAACAAACACTTATAGAACTTTATCTAAGTGCTCTCTCTTTTCATCTCAAACACTAGCCCATAAGGTTGGTTACTGCTTTACTAGCAGATGAAAGAAAAGTCCCATCTCATTCCCCCCCCCCGGGGGGTAAAAAACAAGGATAAGTATCACCCATTATGCCAAAGAGACTGAGAAATGAGGCTTATATGTATGACTGTTGGCATTCCAGTGGCTTTTGTTGCAAATGTTAAGGACCATAATCATCATGTTGGCATTGATTTGGCTCTACATGATGAGCAGTTCGCCCAAAATAAAATTTTATTTATTCCCACAAGCATTGTAGCACCATAGTCATTTGGCATCCTCAAAACTAATCTCTCTGCATGCCATTGTGATACCTTATCCTATATGATGACTATGAAAAATTTACATGATTTATCGGTCATAGAAAGGATGCATGTTGAAGACTCATGCACCTGGCTATGAGACGACTTTACAATTTTTTTCTTTCATTACAGGAGCTACCTGTATGTAACACCAAAGAGAATAGATCATTCAGTGTGCAAAATACAGAGGGAAAAAGGTAACAGTAAGATGCAAGTTCAAGTTTAAAAAGATAACAAATAAACTTGAAGTAAACATAACAATTCAACCCTTTAATTTTTATGCTTATATATATCCTGTTTTCTAGCCCCACAAATTTTCTTTGAGACATTCCAGAATCCAAGATTAAGTTATACTCTTCCCTTAGTTAGGGGTTTAACAAGCTCTGATATAATACAGACTGATTACCAAGATGACCAGGAGTGTGAGAATTAATATTGTTAAATCCAGCTACTAGTTATGCAACCTTCCACGCCCACTGTACCCACATGGTTATAAACCATTTTAGCCTAAATACCATTCAGAGCTACAGCTGGTATGTTTTAGAGCCAGACAGATATATTTCAGCCTTACAAGTGTATGACCAATTGACACTTTGAGACTACCCTTGAATAGAGTGAAAATGCATGTAAAGGAAATACAAGGAAATGTAAAGGACACAATTACATGGATCATCATTTTCTTGCTCATTTTCACTCCAACAAAGCAAAGTTTGTGTTTCAATGAAATTAGAGCCCACCAAAAATGTCTGCACAAAAGAGTTGAAAAGACACAATCGGTGCAGACTTTTCTTTCTTTCTGAATGCCATCAATCAATGACATAGTAAAGTAGTTTTCTCTTTTTTAACCCTTTTTAAAAAAGAAGGTGGCAATAATCAAGCATAAAGAAAAATCAACCATCCTTATTTTCTTCAAATTACCTCATCCCAACATTTAAGTGATATGGTATCAGCATCTGCAGCAAACCAACCCTCCATTCTGCATAAATACCACTGAAGGACCTTATGGGCAAGCCCCTCCAACCTACACCCAAGAGTTTATATTAGCACTCCCCTTACTTTACACCCTCAAATTTTAAAAGAAAAAAAAATAGATAATGTGAGTTCTATTTCAGTAACAACCTTAACTCAGGCTTTCTTTCGAAAACAATAGAAAGAGCACGGAGCACAGACATGTCTTCACTGAATTCCTTCCTTACATTATCAGTCTGCATTAAGTCAAGGACAATCATTAGATAGAATGCTCATAATAGCCCTATAGAATTAGAAAGAAGTAATCAGATGGAATAGCATAGAATTCCATGAAAAATTTTCATCCAAAATTATGCAATTGATCATATAAACCAACCCACAATATATTAAAAGGACTGCTAACCTCCTGCAAAATTGTCTCAAATGCTTCACCAACTTTTTTGACTAATTCTTGGGGAACTTGGTTTCCATCCATATCAAAAAGAGCATAGCTGCAAAAGCCAAGTTAATGGATATTCGTCAAGGAGAACTTGTAAGCAAGAATTTCTAACACATGGATGGTGCAGAAATTAAAACAAAACTAATGTCATGAAAAAACATTGAACAGCTCATCAACCATGTAACTAGCAGAACTTTGTGACAACAAGACAGAGAGACACCAAATGTTTACCTTTCCAAATCATGGTCATATAGGACAGAGTTGTCCTCACTAGTTCGATACAAGGGAAGTCCCAGCCTCCCAATCAAAGGAGCCAGTGGATTCTCTTTGCAAACTCCATGCAACCTGAAATATTAATGATGATTTGCCATTTCAATGTAAAAAAGGATATTTTTCCTTGTCAACACAATAAACAGATTAGGACCATAAATACAATGAATAAGGCATACCATGATGCACCGAGGTCAACAGGAAAACCAAATGAGTAATTAGTGTGAATTCGTCCCCCCAGTCTTTCTCGTGACTCCAAGAGAACAACCTGATCAAAAGAAATGCAACAATTAACCATAGAAATATTGGCAATAATCATAAATGTCAACATATCTTTATGCTAGAAAATTTTTGTTGGACTTTGCAAACATCAATAAAATTACTATTAAAAATGTGTAGTTTTTTAAGTGTCAACTGTGAAATCTCATAGAAAGAAAGTAATCCAATGTTCTCCTTCTTAACTTAATTGTAGAAAAAAAAATTCACTCCATCATTTGCATTATTGAAGCAAAACACATCATTGTATTCATGTCAATATCCTTTCAAAAAAAATTGGAGGAAGGAAGGAAGAAAAGGATAAAGATCCAAACATTAAAGAATTAAGCTGCCCCCTTAGCTAAATACAAAATGCTCAATGAATTCAGTTTACTTTGACTAGAATACAAAACTAGCCGCATCTAAACCAGTAAAGTCACAATAGTTGCTCAATCAAGGCATGTAAGGATTATCACTATATCACCCAATATCATTGCCTGTAAGCAGCAAGGCTTCTACATGATCAGTCTCACCAACAACAGATGACAATCAAACTTCAGCGGAAACATGAAGTAATAGCCAAGACAAAGGCAATTATTGGTGTTGCAAAACAGATTGCATATTGCATCAAAATTTCAAACAAATGTTGCATCTAGAAATACTATACATTTAACTTATAATAAAACTAATAAAGCTAATTCGATATACAGACAGCTACATTCATGTAAATTAGTTACAAGTCAGACTCATCCTTTAATATACAAACTATACAAGTCAAATAAGCTGCAAAGTTGTTAGGTGAATGATAGCAGTTTCATTACATTTGCTTAAATACCTGAAATGAGGCATCATGAAGTGCCCGAGCAGCAGCGACTCCAGCCATTCCACCACCTATGACAATAACAGATGGTGACCTCTCCTGCTGCCTGTCAACATTTGCATAGCAAAGAGCTGCGGAAGGGAAGAAAAGATATGTGTGTGAGAGAGAGTGAGAGAGAGAGAAGCCCCAGTTAGCAGAAGACACGGCTCAATCAGAACTTTTTGTTTCACAATATTAAAAGACAATTCTCTGGACATCATTTCTTAGGGAGACAAACTCCAAGACTTTGTAAGGTTGGAATTCCTAATTAAATATGAAATGTTTTAAGCTGTATGCCAATAACAAAGTGATCGAGTACTACTCTACCACACACTGACAGTGCATTTGACATCCAAATCCTAATATGAATAATATACAAACCCACCAAAAACAGTCTGCTCATATTACAAGATCAACTTTTATTCTAGTTCCAATATCAGTATTGCGGGGTATTCAGTAGGTAAATAAATTATGTCTCCGTATAGGTATATGTTCTTTGATAAGATTCACATAAGATCATATTTTTGCAACTCGGTTCTTAAAATCGACGATCCTATCACTAATTCAAAAAAACAAAAAACGAACGGAAGAAAAGATTAAACGACAAATGCACGTGCTCGCACTGTTTATGAATTAAACTAACGCTTTTTATAACTTTTGCATTCCGATCTCCAACGCGATTCAGTTAAAATATTTCACATACCACCACCATGCATACATACTGAGATCAAATATGAACAGGACAAAAACCAAACTAAAAACAGTTCCCATATGACAAGACCAACTATAATTTTAATTTCATTCTGAGTTTTGTGCCATGGTTAATAGAAAGTGTCAAATAAGAAGATCACCCTTTTTCAAATCGATTCTTTAAAATCCACGACCCTATCACTAACGCTCAACAAAATGAAAAAACTAAACCGACATATGCACGTGCTCAAACTGTTTATGAGTTAGACTAAAGCTTTTATAATCTGCCATGTCGGTCACCGATACGGTTCTGTCGAAATACATATCACATAGTCGCTGAAATCAAGTCAAATGCAACGAACAAAAATACTTGAAGAGACCTTAAATAAAAAATAAAAACTAGGATCACAAACAGACCTCTGCGTATCTGGGGATTACTCTTTCGAGACTCCATATTGCGAAGATATTCCACTACTAAGATCGCGATTACTACTAATACTAATTAATGACCGCTCCACGGGGTTCTTCTCAAATGGAAACAGAGAAGAACGAAATTGAGGTGAAAAATGGAGGATGAAAATTAACAAACAAGTAATGAAGTGATCAGAATTCAAATTCGAGAATAAACCCAGCTTCCCGAACCAGTTCATGCGACTCAGTTTCCAAATTCAACCACTTCAGCCCTGTAATCGATCGGATTACAGATTCTGATGCCTCAATCGGCAAAATTTTCGAACAACAATCGGCGGGAAATCGCGATTCGGGTGTCGGTGGAGGCTGTGGAAGCGCGATCTCGATGAAGCTTCGAGAAATGGAGTAAGAAAACAGGGAAATTTGATCGCTTGGAGAGAGAAGATGATAAATGGTGTGAAAGTTGGAATGATATTTGTGATCAGCGCGTTAACTTGTTCACAGCTTTTGGGAATTTATAGACCCAGCTCAAGCCAACCAACCTAAAAAACAGACGCGCCGACTCAGCGTGGTAACCACGCGCAAGCGGAAATGAAACGCGGTAAGGTTATTTTAGTCATTTCAAAAGGAAAAAAAAATGCTTCGGCCTTCGGGGAAGCGAGTACGCCCTTTTCCGTACGTTAATGAATGAGGGCGATCTGAGAAAGAGAAATCCGATGCCGGAACTCCACGTAGGAAAAAAGTCACTATTTTTGCACTTGAGGTGATGTAGAAAAAGTTCAACTGACACGTCATCCCGGAAGAAAAATTACTAATTATTAAATCAGTTTTTACGCATAATGAGTATGAATCCGTGGTCATGGTATTTCCACCGTCCAAATTAAATAAGTCAATAATTAGTAATAAGTAACTTATAGAAAAAATTGGAGAAAAATACTCTATTGAAAAGTTAATTGGAGAATAAATCCTACTCAGTTACACATGTGGAAACTCAATTACAAATATGAAAGTTCAAAACTTAACTGCACATATGTGAAAAGTCTCATTTTATAATTAATTCCACAATGAGAGATTTTTCTCCAATTCTCCTTAACTTATAGATATTAGATACACTAGAAGGGACTAGTCTCTTGGTAGACTGATATTCATATCTTTGTTAAGAGACGTGCCTCATATTTAATATCAAAAAATATTTTAAATAAAATTATTTTTAATAGAAATATACATATGCTTAACAAAAATGAATAAATAAATAAATTTCTTAAGATAAATCATATGAAAGTAAATGCAACAGCAGTGAAATATTTAAAATATAAATATCTCTTGCCATGTTAAATGATATGAAATCTTAGTCTATCATACTCACGACTCAAATAAAAGCGATGGATTGATTTATCTTATTCATCACTTTTGTCACCAATAGCATCCCATCAATTTTATGAGGGTACACCATACAAGAGTGATTAGGAAAAGTTAAAATCATTCTAGGAATCTTCACAATATTTCACAAAAACATTATAAATTATTTAATTTAGAACAACTATAATATGAATAGACACAATGTATTTAATTCAGAACACAAAAGAACAACCAATGTTATTCATAAAGAGAAACTAAACTGTCTTTTTTATTAACTCTAATTTCAAAATAGCATGCACAATATGGTTATTTATAACATATGAGTATAATAAAAAAAATATAAATATTTCATCTAAAGGCCTAAACAGACATGGATAAATAATACAGGATAAATGTTTCATCTAAAAACCTAAAAGGTTAGACATATCAACCCGGTCCTGTTTAACTGTTAAACCAGATCGAACCAATGACCGATTAACCAGTTTTCAGTTTGAAACAATCGATTCGGTCCAGTTTTTGTTCCTTGGATTAAATACTGAAAAAAAGCTCAATAACCAAAATTAATATTTTCCCATTTTTATTTAAATAAAGGAAATTTAAATAGAAAAGTAATATCCATTTTCTAGTACTCAACTACCTCGGCTAGCCAAATTGAAAAATCATGAATGGAAAACTACTATGAGGTTTCAAAAAATAATTTGATCATAAAAGATTTATAATCATAAGTAAAAAGTATAAATTAACTGTCATTTCTTACTTTACGGTTGTTATTACACTTTTAAATAATTAAATTTAGTAATTTCCCTGTAAAGGATGGTTAATCTCAAGCTTAAAACCATTTGCTATAAGATATTTCCTAGCATTAGGTTGTATAAATAAATAATGTTCTTTTGTTATCTAACAAAAATAAATTTTATTTCAAACTTCAAGATACTCAGATATTCTTGTTTTTTGAATCTTAGAGTTTGTTTGGGAAACACTTCCCAAAATCACTTTCACGCAAGTCGAGATAAAACTCTCTCACATACTAACCTCGGATTTTGTGAAACCTAGGTTTTGTTACTTCCCAAACAAGCCCTTAGGCTATAATGACACTTCACTGAGGTCCACTTCCCCCATTTGACAATGACGTAAACCATCACGTTCACCGATTGCAAAATTGATTTTCATATTCTTCCTTCCATACAAATAACTTAATTAAAATTGCGGGGTGTTTGTTTCCATTTTTAATAACATTTTTTCTTTTGTTTTTAAAAATAAGAAAACAGAAAAATTTATTTGGCGTTTTCAATAAGTTGATTTTAAAAATTAAAAAACGAAAACTTATTTTTAAGAACTAAAAAACAAAAACAACTTTTAGTTTTTTTAATTGTTTTTGTATTTATTAATATTTGTTTGGTTAGACTGAGGAACCGTTTATTCTCCACTTGATTGATTTTTTTTCATTTAAGAACTTGAGTTATCAACATAATTTCAGTCTCTGTTGTAGGTTTACTTTCAAATGCAATTTTTTAAAACAACTATACAAATAGTTTATTTTTAATTTTTTT
>QFDD01005246.1:0-14267 GCA_006871305.1 Vachellia collinsii | reverse complement strand
TTCTTCTTCTTCTTCTTCTTCTATGAGATTGATTGATTTGATTTTCTCATTATTTGATTAATTTAATTGTCTGAGGAAACAGAAATGGAATTTTAATTAATTAATAGTTTTTGTTTGTGTGTATTTGTAATTTTTGGCAAGAACACCATAGTCATGAGCCTTTGGACATCACACAACACCACCATCCACAATTCTTTCACAGTGGACGCCACTGCTTCATTGATGTTACAGAACTTCAGGTATATATATATACACGCACACTCTCAAACTTATATATGTGTGCATATCTAGAGAGAGAAAGAGAGAAAGGGTTCATATTAACTATTTAAGAGAGAGAAAGCAGATAGCGGTGAGGTTTCAGTTAAGTGGTGTTATAATTAGTAGTGTATTATATGCTTTGTTTTTGCTTTCTTGGTAATTAATGTATATTTTTCTTAAGCTTTACAATAGAATTATATATATATATATTTATATATGTAGCTCTTCTTCTGTTTTCAAGATTATTAAAAGTTCCCTTTGGTAATAATATTTTTTTTGTACGGTTAAGAAAATAATTTGAAAAATGGATTATATTGCAGGCAAGGGTGATAATATGGTTGGGAAGTAGAGAAATGGAAGAAGGATCATCAGCAGCAATATCTTCATTTTGGTTGCAATCGCAAGCTTTGATGTGTGGCCATGGAGGCCTCTCTCTCAAGAAATCTCTTCACTCTTTTCTGCAGAAGAGAAAGAAAAGGACACAACAGACCAAAACCAAGTCACAATCTGATGACTGTGAATATTGATATCAATATTATTATTCTTATTATTATTAACTCAAAAAACAATTCCTCTTAGCTTTCACAAACGCACACAAATATTCACCATTTTTAGTTGCAAAATTTGCACCATCATTTAATATTCCTGGCCCCCATGTTCATCCACTTTTCCATGAAATTCTTCTTTCTTCATGTGCTACCCTATGGCTACACTTTTTCTCTTTTAACTTTTCTGACTTCCTCAATTAAACTTGTCCTTTTCTTACCATAATAGCTATGTCTTCTTACCTCTAAACCTATTCTCTACCATCCGTGAGGAATCATACATGGTCTTCACTTAACTCAGGAAAATAGGTTTAAGCATGAGTTGCTAGAGAACGATTTGGTTTACTAATTGTTTTGAAAATTGTTGATGATGTGATGCTAATATTATGATAATTTTTCTTTTTTAAAATTGTTGATGATATGCTGCAAATATTTACTTGTTATTGTAGAGTTAAATTTTATTCTATGATTTGGTTTGTTTATTTTTGGACAATGATTTATTTATTTGAACTTTTAAAAAATGGGTTGATTTGAATTTAAGGTAACAATTTGGTTCAAGTATTAGGACCCAAAAAGAAGAAACAACAAAGACAATATACAAACAGATTTAAACTTACGATTTCTCACTTACTGAAAGTATTCTATACCGTAGAAATGATTATAAAAACTAATTTCACGAATCAAGCATTTTGTCAGCCTTCTTAGCACATTGTTCTGTATTATTCATACGGGAAATTCTCCAAGAACCCCACATTAGATGTTGACATATCTGTTTAATTGAAGAGGTTATGTTTGAAAACACGATAGAGACCGGGTTCTACAAAAAAATATATAATAATTTGTATTTCTTTTCAACATTGAAGTTGAACTTGAGGGTATCTTGGAAGGTTTGAGTTTGTGTTGAAATCAAAGCCTTGACAAGATAAAAGTTTTTTGGTGACTTAGCAGAACTCTTAATTCCATTAAAAAAGAAATATTATCTAAAGCACTTACTAACATCATCAAAAGATATAACATTAGATTTTGCACTGTTACATTAGGTCATGCCTTTTGGAGAAGCAAATAAATGTGTTGATTGGCTGGTTGATCAAACGTACCATATTAATTTTACCATTATTTTCCTTGACACCTCTGTCAAGGTGTAGAGATCTCATCATAACTAATTTAACGTTCGAGTAATGAAGATTAGCATTTAAACAAATGATTGAGAGTCGAATCCTAACCCTGGCTATTAAAATGGTAATTAATCTATCTCAATGAATAAAAACACATGAAATCGGAATTAGAAATTTAAAAGTCTCCAAAAAAGAAATTCATTTAAAAAATTACATAATAAAATTTCAAATTAGAGCTTTCCAAATTCCTCCAAGAGAGTCCAAATGTATGCTACTGTAGGCTCGAAATAATAACTCCTAAACACCCTCATTTCTTCAGCCAGGGTCCTAAAGTTATTTATATAGTTCAAAGTTACTCCCAACTTCTACGCCAATTATTAAAACTTCCATTGTTGATAAACTTGTGTATCGACTACATTTATGCCACATCATTGAAACAAAAACCATGATCAGCAAAAAGAAAAGAAAAGGATATAATTGTGATCTTTGCAAGTTTAAAAGTTGATGCGAGTACATTTGTGCCACATTCTAAGCTACTTTGACAAGTAGATGAAAATAAATTGCACAACCAAAGTAACAAAAGCAAAAGATATTCCAACTTGTACCGCCAATCTTGGCAAGTCTTCCCAAGTTTAAAAATAGCCCACATCACATTAAGTGATGAGATTAGAAGCCTATAGCATATAATGGAGTAAAAAATACATACTCAAATATAATAGAACATGAATTCTCTGAGGCTATAAAGGGAGCTGGCTCTAGCAAAATTGCTATCCCATTGAAAAAGGATACTTGGTATTTTCTCTATATCATCTAAAGTGGTTCGCCAAATATGACTCCTTCAAATGGCTGTAAAATCCCTCCATAGGGAACCGATTCCTAGAACTAAACCCAAAATGATGAGCATCCATCCAGTATAAAATATTTTGCCAAAACTCTATTCTCAAGCACACCCGAGACTGATATTGCTGCATCTTCCCTTTTGTTTTCCCCTTGCCGGTCTATACTTCAAATTTTACAGGTAGAAGATTAGATCTAGGTCTACATGTATTGCCAGGGAAAAAAGTGGCTCAATCATAATTCATCATGAGCTTGGGGTTGCTCATCAACCACTTCCTTTCTTGACCCTTCCGTGTTGTCCTCAGATTGATCGCTTTGGGGAGCATCATGAGCTTCTGAGTTCTCATTTGCCGGTTGATCACTTTGAGGAGCACTATCTGTTGGGGTAGAGTTTGCAGTGTCAGTGTTGTTTTTGCTCTCAGTTTCGTTCTTCGTAGGCTTCTGTATTTTAGGCTTGGGTTTGGGAATTCTATTGATCCTGGCAACCTGCAAAGGTACAGAGAACAATCAACCAAAATTGTATTAATCTTCTTCCAAGGACCCTGAATCGCATGCCAATCCCATAATCCATTCTCAATCATGAAAGATAAGAGACAGTACCTCCCTTTGCAGATCAAACACCTTCAGATATACTTCATCAGAAGTAAATGCTGGCTTGCTAAACGCAGGAGTCCTTCAACACAACACAAGAATTACAGAATTAGAACTTAATGACTGGACAAACGAAAATAAGAAAACTGGCTTCCTCAGCAAGCCCAGAATCTAAAAGGAGAAACAAGTGCTATAAAAGAGCTATAGATTAATCCAATCTTTGAAAATACTTAGAAGGATATAGGAAATATAGGTCCTTGAACTCAGAAAGTAAAACGTACGCCCGAACTAAGCAAGCCCATTTGGTCTTTATACCTCAAAAATAATAGATAAGGGTAGTACTCTTCGAGATTAATCAACCATATTTGATAGCATTCAGTTTTGCACTAGCATGCGATACACGTTTAATCATGATGATACAAACAAATATTAATTCAAAATATCTCAAGGTCAAAGCATGACTGGAATTTTCTTCTTTGAATAAAGGATGCTTATGTACTACAAGAACTGATATATACATAAATGCCATAAAACGTTTTTATAACAATGCACACTCAACGAACTATTTATCAAGGAGAAAAGACTCAAAAACAAAAATGAATGAAATAATAGGAACTTACTTAGCCTGCTCAGCCTCCTTCTCGTCCAACCAATTCTTTAACTTCTCAGCATCTTCTACAGCCTAGCAACCATAAATCAAAATATTTTAGATTTGTAGTTTAAGCATCAATTTCATAAGCTTAAGTTCACAGAAACCAATTAGCACAATCAATATAAATCAAATACCTCATCTATATCTTCTTTTGGAAGCCAAGACTTATTTGTCTTCCACCCTTGTACAATCTGCATGTGTCAGAAAACAACAATTAGTTATATTACCATACAGCATATTGTGGAAACCAAAGCATCCAGCTTCAGTTCGCAAACAGGCACCGATGGGGCCTGACAAGCAACATGAACTAAGGGCCTACTTTTGTTTTAAAGGGAAAATGGTATGCTACAAGCACACACAGACATGCCTAATTAAAGAGCACTGTTGGCTCTGGGACATAGAAACATTATCACTAATCCCTAAAAATATTTTCCAACCAAAACAGATACTGCCATGCATCAAGCAATTTCCTGAAGAAAACATATTAAACTAAGGTAACTTCCAACCATCGCATTACATTAGAAGCCTGGTAAACGTACCTGATGCAGCTCATTAAGGTATTTACGAGCATGATCAACTGCCACTGGTCGAGATGTAAGCTCCTTCAATCTGCAACAGATGTTAAGCGGTTTAGAAAAAAAACCAACATACTATAGATGTATAGTGAACTACAAAAAAAAAAGCCTAGCACCTTACAAAGATAACAACATACCTGAAAAAAATTGGATCACCTACTGCTTTTAACATATCTAGATGCTCTTGAAACTCTGTAGCATTGGCATCTTCTCCATCTGTATACAACCAATCTTGCACCTGACGCAATGCCAGAAGCTTAAGTTAAAAATCTTATACAGAAGAAAATATAAAAGAATTGTCCAAGGAAAAAGTGGAACCTGATCAAGCTGCTCAACAAACAATCGGCGTTCATCATCAGTAGAAACTTTTGCACAATCCTCCAAAGTTTCAATCTGGTACAAAGAAGAGCAGCATTAGAAGTTTTATATGTATAGCTAAATCGTTTCATTATTAGCAAACTTCAAAAATGTAATAGAAGAGAGTTATAGAAAGAATTCTGCCACAAATTGATAATAAGTGCTAGGATAACTCAACAAACAAAAGTCATTGGAAGGAACAATAGTGAATTAATTTAAAAGATCAAAGAAAACTATTTTCTAAGAATTGCTCATGCCTCATTGATGTTAATTCCTATTTTACACCATCAATGAACTCTTTCTTTCCAAAGGGGACCTTATGATACTCAATGTACAAAAAACTAATAAACAGTAACAAGCGAGCCTTTCAATGAAGTCAATTCTCATGCAACCAAAAAAAAAAAAAAAGTGAACTAGCATAAAAAAGATGAAGTTTTAAAAAAGCCCTTGAATCACCCAGAACAAAAGTACTACAAAAAATGAAACCATGAGCATATAGTTATCCACCAACCTTTTCCTTAGTCACGTATATATATCCTTCTAAGTCATTTTTTAATTCGGCTGTTCTTCTTCTCTCTGCATCTTTCTTGTCCAGTGCCTCTAATCTACCCATAGCTTCAGCAAGAAACTCTTTCGACAGAGACATTCCAGGACCAACTAGCTTTGAATCAATCTGGGAAATTGAAATTTATGCAAAGGTGTTGATATGCTAAGAGGCTCCATATGTTAATCTTAAATTATCAACTGTTTTAAATGATTAATAAAATCAGCTAGGTTGTACCTTCAATGGAACCCTAAAGGTTCGCTTCTTCAGCTTTTTCTCTGTGGCCGGTTGTTCCTCTGCACTGGTATTCAATGTCTTACTATCCCCTCCATCAGTTTGTAACTTTTCACTGTTTTCCTCAGAACTATTCTTACCACCAGTTTCTAATGTCAAGTTCAAAGAATCTGAAGTAGAATTATCTATGGTCAGATTCTTTCTAGGAACTTCCACCCACTCTGTTATTTCAATAACAGCATCTGCCCGATCCAAAGAAAGGATTCCACTTCTACTCAGAGAGAAATGTAGGTTTGCTTTTATGGGAGAGGACAAATTCCGAGATGAGTACCTACAGAATTAGTGAAAAACAAATGTAGAAGACTATCAAACAGAGGTTTGCAAATCATACCTTCAAGAAGCTTAAAGCAGCAATTATATTTATATTCATAATTCATGAAGTTCTTTAATCTTACTTCTCAGTTGCAGCTGTCAAACCAGATACTTGATATCGAGCAACTTCAGGAGAGGTAATGCCAGGTGGCAAGAGATTTTCGCTCTCATAAGCTAATGAAACCTCAAAATCTTTGTTATGGATAACTGATCTGAACATCTGTTAAGCATGAAATTGTAAATAGGGATTATTAGCTGACTTGGAGGGCTACTAATCACTTTGTGAGATCTATAACATGCTGTCACATAAAATATGAATGCAACCCTCTTTGATTTACCTTGCTTGGGATTTTTTTCATTCGTGGTACAAGTAACTGCCTAGAACTTTCATCTTTCAAAAGATCAGGGCCATTCAACTCAACCACAAATCCATACATTGAACCATCAATCATTCCAAGCTTACGGTTCAATTTAATTCCATCACTTAAATTTGCAGCATATAGTGAAGCGCCTAGAACTACAGCTTCATCAGCATCGAGATGTCTGTCAAGTTCTTTCCTCCCAAAGAACTCTTGAAGCTTAGCCTGCAATAGAAGGAAAGTAAGATAATGTAATGTTTTGGGCTCATTACCAAAACACCGCCAGTAAAAGTGAAGAGCTAATGCTGCATTGAAAAGGATTTTTTAATCATCTGAGCCAGCTTAAAAACCATTCCTGCAGTTTCTAGTAACAGTAGATATACAACAGATATCTCTTCCGAACTATGGCAAGCAGATGACTAACAGAGAAATTTAGCAATTTTAGTTTACACCTATCACTCCATAAAATCTTCTGGCTAACAACAAGAAAGCTCCACTCTTTCATTTGCTTTTTCTGTAAAATTCTTAGCAGCCACCTCACGAAGGCACCAAGAACAAGTTAACTGTTCAAACTAATTAAACCAAAACAGTATCCAGCACAAAGCACATTAAATGTAACAACTACCGAGTTAAAATTTCTGTATGGCGTTATGGGTTACAGAGGTTAACTTCTGTAATCAAAATCATAGCATACAGAGAGCTCATTGTGTTTAGATTATATGCTAATACAGAGAGCTCAAAAAGCTTGGGGTTACAATCAAAATGATCTCACCCTTGCTTAATTGTGAATCAATGTTACATGTGAGGGAATAATTATAACTAATCAGTCAGATAAGTTAGTTAGCAGTTGCTCACTAGGCAAGTATGGGACCCAATAGTCTTTTCCTAGTCAGCAACTGCTGAATAATTTAATCGACTAGTTAGTTAGAATAATTCCCTTACACAACAATTACCAACATAAGTGATAGAAAGGAATTAAATAATTCAAACCTGTAATTTGGGAACTCGGGTTGCACCTCCTAGCAACTCCACTGCATATATTTGGTCAGCTGGCAAGCCCGAATTGTCAAGCAACACTTTCACAGGCACAAGAGATTTTTCCCAGATATCCTCACAGAGCTCTTCAAACTTCTCACGGGTAATAGTGCTCCTGGAAGGAAACATGACTATGATAAGATGCATAAACATTTAAACTGAAATATATTGTAAATTGATCATCAGCCAAGTACTATTCCCACGCCAATTTGTTATTGATTCCATTTTGACTAATGTGTCATGACCATATGAAGGAATTTCATTCATCACGAGTGTTTAGTGATTTCCTTATTTATTATTGTTTATTGTAATTTGTAAATCATTCGATATGAAACATCGATGGATTTGCCTCTAACATTTTATATTTGATTCGCATCATTCTCATTTAGGGCATATTCATAAAATTACAAAGCATGCTCTCCAATTAAACTTCAATATTACCAAAATTTATGAATTGCCTACAAGGAAATTCAACCTTCAATATTATGATAGCCCAATTTTAATATTACAACACTATTTCTTTTTCCAGCATCATCTGTATAAGTTCAATTAAACTTCATTCTTTTCTCTTGCTAGCCTTAATGATTGAATAAAAATTTTTGAGCTCCTTAAAATTTCCTTTTCTAGAACCTCAGGCGACCATACTCAGAAGAGGAAAGCTACAAATCTTAGTGTAGAAACATAATAGTGAGAAGCAGAATAACTCAAATTATGAAGCTGAGGAGATGGCACGTTGGCATTTTTACTGACATGGTAATGGTAATTTATATCCACAAAAGGAGGCAGCTAGAAGGGTATGAATTAGACAAGGGCAAAAGTTTTGTACTACTATCTTACTTTTTCTATTTACCAGAAAGTTACTAAGGCATGCTTTTACAAGAGAGCTGAAGCAAAACCTACATTTCAAAGGACAAAGCGCTGCACCCAATTTTCATGACATGATACCAAGAACTACTCGTGACAGATTTGCATTAAAACGCATTACATATCATATAAAACTATTTATAATTAACACCTAAGGAAATTTATCTATCACTATAATATAGTATCAAAGCATATGCTATATTAATCACCTACTAAACCAAAGAAAGAGGAAGCAGTGGCATTTAAATAATACATTGATGTTGCATAATTACAAAGTAAGGTTCTACTCATAACTACATTAGGTGATATTCTTCTTAATTTTCCGTGTCAAGTATTTTGCTGCATAAAAACCTTTTGTTTTTATTTATTTATTTTTTGTGTTGCATTTAGGGGGGAAAATAATTTTAAGGGCAATCCAAGTTTTTCACCTTCAGTTTTTTTGAGAGTATTTTGCATGATAGAGCCAACAATATTGTAAAAATCAGGAACACAGAGTACTACGATACAACATAGAACTACAGAGTAGGGTCTCCTTACGTTTATTAAGCATGAGCTACCAGCTTCTGTTTGGATTAGAGATTGTAATAAAACTATTAACAGGTCTTCATTGAAAGGCTTAGTCTTTTAAATGGAAACAATTCTCAAAACCTTTTGAGACTTACAGTAATTATTGCATGAATTTCAATGACTCTAGGATGATAAAACGTGCTGAGGAAAAACTACGGGATTCACCTACCTGAAGTCTGTGTCTGCATGAAGTGACTCAACCGAAATTGGAGCAGCAGTGTTTGCGCTAAGAATTTCTTTGGTTCGTTTAACCTGCTTCTTTAATTTAGCCATAGCTTTAGGATACTTTCTCACATCAAATCCATCACCAACTTGCTTATTAAATTCATCAGCAAAGTGTTCTACTAATCGCAATTCCATATCTTGACCGCCCAGCTCTGGATTCCAATAGACATCCTTAACCTTCATGAATTATGAAATGAGAAGGATCACTATGAAATACAGGAAGACGTGATAATACACACAATCATGGTCGTTTCATTTACTTATGTTTCATGCATATGAACTATGAAAGAGTCAGTTGACTTTGAAGTCTATAATATTTCAGTTTAATAATGGAAAGTAAAATGCCTTCCCTAATTCCATTTGCACACTTTAGCACAAAAAGTGGGAACTAATTTTAACACTTCTCATGCCTAAGACACTTAAGTTATTGAAATTGTAAAAGCAGGTATTACAATTATAGCATCAATACGAAGATGTTTGTTATTCTTACAACAATATATCAATGTAAACAAATTTTATTTTCCTGATAAAGGAATTAATGCCCTTAAAAATAATAGAGATGTAAAACCAAAGGGAAAGATATATTATCCTCCCCAATGCACATGCCAATCGAAAACAGAGGCAACAAGAGAAAAATATTGATCAAGCTATCCACTCTCTGCATATCAGAAAGAAAACTCTCTTGAAATGATGGGGGAAAAACGCAGAGTGTCCTATTCAATAACATAACTAAAGAAAAGAAGGCCTTGAAGATACAGGCACTACACTCCAGCCAAATACATAGGAGAAGAACATAAAAGCACACTAGTACAAAATCATAGCCTTTTATTATTAACAGTTTCTTTAAAGCCACTAATGAGAAACTGCTCCAAAGAGTTGGGAAACATTCTATCTCTATATGCCTTCCACTATCCCCAATTCATAGTACGGCTTCCAAATAATAAATGCGTGGAAGACATTAACTATGTTGATAACTACGTATATGATAACCTACTATTTTGCTTAATTCTGTTTGTTGTCATTTTCCATTAAATTTATGCATGACTTGAAGCTCAAGGAAAATATTAATTTTTTTTGTTTTTTACGCAAGACATGCCGCTAAAACTTGACTACTATAATCATGTCAATGCCATAATCATCCTCTAATGTAACGATCCATATACAAATCGTGCTGTTAGACGACCTTCAAATTTATGAGTACAAGTGACTTGTATCAACGATTTCAAATTTATGTTAGAACGCTTTCAAAGGGGGGAAAACCATGAATAATATACAAGTGACTTCAAAGAAACATATATAGATTGTTTAGCTAGAAAAAAAAATGATGAATGAAGTTACTTCATGAATAGTATATGATATTGAATTGGTAACACAATTTCGAGTTACGTTACCTGAAACTGATTAACTGATACTTTCTTTCCATATTCTTTACTTGGGTACGCTGAGAAATGCACAAGTGCGGCATAGGTACTGCTTGAACCCATATCATAGAATATGACATGCCTAGAATCATTTGAAAAGTCCTTATCAATCCCGTACTGTAATGCGGCACCAGAATGCTCGTTTATCAAAGAAAGAACATTAATTCCTGCCAATTGTGCTGCCTGAAGCAACCCAGTTCGTTCAGCTTGCCCAAAGTAAGGCGGTACCGTAATTACAGCATCTTTGATGGGGATTTTGGAATGGAATTCAGCTAAATTAGCAGCATAGGTCAAAACCATCGCCACCAATTCCTCAGCAGAATACTCAGTGCCATTAGCGTCGACTATGACACTCGCAGTGCCCCTCGAATCTTCCTTGATTTCAAATGGCAAGTACATTGAATCCAAAAATTTCTTAGAGAAATTATACGGTTTTCCAATTAATTCCCTGATCTGGGAATAGACATTTTGAGGATACCGAGCCACCAAGCCGGCTGCTTCTTCGGCTAGTAGCCGATCACCCGAATTAAATGACACCAAGGCCGGAGATTTTCGCTTCGACATCTCATTGATTGCTACCGATATTGGACTCTGCCCAGGCTTCAGGTTTACGACCGCTACTTTAACCCACTCAGACCCTAGATCTACGCTAAAAACTGCAGATTGCGACGGAGAAACCAGAAGCAAAAGAACAGAGAAAATTATCCCAAGCTTCATCAGGATCGACCTCATTCTGGAATGTAATCGAATTGTCGTACACTCCCAGCTTCTTCTGTGCAACACAAACAAACGAAGAAAAATTCAGCCTAATTTGAATCTAAAATTTAGCATAAACACCGATAAAATAAATGAATATCTCCTGATTCATTCTATATTTCTCAAATCTGGATTAAAAAAATTTATACCAATATTGTGCAGATCGCATTCTCAGGAAAACAATCACTGAGAAGACTCTAGACGATTGGTTCAGCGAGAAAATTCGGAGAGAATAAAGTAAAGCAGTGACTTTCCTTGAAGTCTCCCGTAAGAGGTGAGGGCTAAAATAATATGCTGCTTTGACTTGAACCGTGGTGCTTACGTGCTACCCTGGGACAGAGGGAGGGTGATGGAACTTGACCAATGAGAGGAAGACACGTGGAATAAATTACACGTGGTGAACAATTAGATGAGGTGTGTTGTTGTGTCTACGTTGTTATGGATCCTACGCGGAGAAAAAGAATTAATTTAATTATTAAAAAAATGGTCAAAAGACTTATTGACCCACTGGTCTATGGGCATATTGCTTTTTAAATTTGAAAATTAAGATATTCATGTAATGGTCTATTTATCTTTTATCTTCCACCTATTTATCTTATTCCTATATCGCATTTTTTTGTGATACTTGGTCGCATCTATTTATCTTCATTCCAAAGTTGAACACGTTATAAACTTAATAGTGTAACATTTATTTATTAGATAATACTTATCATATCCTAAATATAAGAGATAATTTAAAGGTTGATATCGGTACTCTTTTTTTTTTGTATATAATCAGTAGTTATAATTAAATTTAAATAGCTACAAAACATTTGTTATGAAAATGTCTTTTAGGAAGATCACATTAAAATTATTATAATTAACTAATTTATTTAAATTTTTTAAAGTAGATTTCATATATAACTATATGCTTGCCAATAATAACAGTAACATATTTTCAAATCAATTATATGTTTAGGGATTAATTTTCTGTATTAAGAAAGGATAAAATTTATATCCATTTAGTTGTATCCATATCCAATTCTAAAACTAAATTTTAACACATGAATTTTTTTATGATAAAAATTCATACACACACAGATATGTACATATAATATAATTTTTAAATTCTGTTAAACCATTATTAATAATAGAAGTCATATGCGCTAAAGCCTAAAATATAATCGTAGAAACTTAATAAAAAAAATAAATGGAGAATTGAACTAATAGATATAAATAAATCCACAACATATATGTTGTCATTTTTTTACCAGATATATATACACCTATATATTAATTTTCCATATGCTTTTTTTGTCGTATATATTGTCATATTTGCAAGACAATATTTTTTTACAAAAAATAGTACACCATCCGATGTAAATACCAAACATGGGGCCTATTGGGCCGTTGATTTACATTTTAGATAATTTAGTGATTATTAAAAAAAAATTCCCTTTTTAATAAAAATGTAAAAAAAAAAATGAAGAAAATGTAAGGGACGTTGCCCAATGAACCAAATTTACAATAAAGAAAGATTTTTCGTTACTGTCTTTCTGCTAATAGGGATAAAACTGGGCAACACACAAGCACTAATCATGTTTTAAAATGAACCCTTTAAATTCATATTACTTGTCTGTTAATATTAATGAAATAAAAAATAGACAAAAGCTCCACTCAAATCAAATTTATACCCTAAATTAACGAAGCAATTAAATAAATTTGAAAAGAAAATTAAGTAATCTTTACTAATCATCATCGGCGGGTGGCAATTGAAACCGACATAATGGACGGATATGAGCATGTTTCAGCCATTCAAGAGTGCAACTTGAATGGAACAAATGAGAGTAAGGCATGAGAATGGCTTCTACATCAAACTTCAAAATTTGCTAAACAAATTCTCCAATCACTTAACCCATCTTCTTCTCTAATGTTTACTCTTTCCAGCTTTTCAATGGATGATTTGCTTGCAGGAGTCGATATCTGACGTTGATCCTCCATAGATGCCTCCAAAGTTTCATCATAATCATATTCATAATCATCATCAACATCAACATAATCATTACTATCATAATCTTCATCATTAAGATCTCCCTCATTGGTCCAAGAGAATGTATCAGCACGAATCTCCACGTTCATGCATGAAGTACTGTAATCTCTATGGGTGGTGTTAGACTTGTTTTTTGCAACTTTCAATATTGTTGCTGTCATGGCGCTACAAACCTCTTCACGAATCTCAAAACGAAGGAGAATTTGGTTTATATCTTCCTCTATCGACTTTTCTGTAGTATTCAATAAAATCATGTTCAGTGGTAAACAAAGTGAGGGTCGGATACGGAACTTGCCAGTCTTGTCTTATATCAGTTTCAGTTATATTGAAGTGTACCGATCACCACTAGGCGGAGTACTTGGATTAAAAAAGTTGCAATCAGGAGGACAAAAATGTGGGAATGTTACTTGCGTAGCGCACTTCATCAACAACACAATTGTACTGAACTTATCCATAACCTTTTGGAAGAGAGATGACTAAGAAAAAGATCAAGGTTAGTGAACTTAAGCCAAACCTACCCAATTAACTAAGAGCTCAGTGACTCAGCCATCAAAACGGTTTGGATGAGTCTTTAATTTAGAGTCATACTGACTTGATCCAACTCAATAGGATTTGAGATTAACTCAAGTGACTCGTCAAATAGGCTTTTAATCATTTTGGGTGCTTTTAGAATTGTTTTGAAAGTGTTTGGCCACTTCACTTCTCAAAACTACGATTTGGGCCAAAACATGATGCAATAAGATCTACATGTTACACTTGAGGAGTACACTAATCACATAAATGCTGGCGCTTTTAAATTGTATTGATTGAAAAGGAAATTTAGCATGACTGATAAGCAAAACGCCATAAGTTCTAAAAGTATAAAACCTAATACAAAGGACAAGAAGAATAATACATCCAGACACAATTACAAAGCGAGCACCCCCCCCCC
>QFDD01005245.1:0-16182 GCA_006871305.1 Vachellia collinsii | reverse complement strand
AGAAATAATGATAAGAAAAACGTTGAAAGAGAATATATGAAAAAAGATGATGAGAAATATAGAATTATTTAAAAGAAAAATTAGTAAAAATACATTTAATATTGAGATAATCTTGAACTAAATGGATCAAATCAATTTAAAAGTTGAATCTTATAGGACAGGAGGAAGGTAATATAGATAAATGTTGGTCCACCTAAATGCATATTGTTGCGTGTTAGATTTAAAAATTAAATGTTATCAAAAAAGAATTTTTTTTTTTATCTGAAGCAACAAAAGATTTAAAAATTAAAGAAAGTAACGAGACATTTAGCCGAATTTTGAACCTGTCACCATCAGCATAATTCTGATTTGAATATGACTTTATTTTTTCAAATTTCTTGTTGGACTTGGCAACATTTTTTTAATACAAAAGGATTTTGATGTCTATAAACAAATGTCATATGATATTCTGGTTAATTTACTTCTATTTTAATTTGCCTTTTTATTTGTCTTTGACTATTCGGCATTTGATACCTTTTTTAGATCTTATTACCAATTGTCCAAGTAACTGGTTAATCCTAATCGAACACTTGTGTTACCCTTCGAGTGGTAAGCTCTCCCAACAGATTTTAACGTTGCTGTATTTAGGGCTTGAACTCGAGACTCTGTGCATGCTGATTGGACACCATTACTTGATCCATTTTAATTTGTTTTAAGGCGGGCAATGGTGTTTGTGGTTTTTTTTTTTAAATTGATAAAATTAATATAATAAGTATTTGAGTCTTTCTTTTAATTACTACACATTGACCACGTTTACGTGTTGAAATTTAACATAAGTTGTGCAAGCATATTATTGCTTGACATGAATTCCAATTCGGACTGCTTCAAACTCATCATAATTTTGACTTTATTTGGTACAATTCCCTTGTTTATACCATTACGTCGACGTTTCATTAGAATATAAAATGTATATCTGGGAAAAAGACAGCTAAAACATTCTTAAAATATCAAAAATCTAAATGAACCCCCAATTGATGAAATGACAGAGAAGTCCAAAGGCATTCATCTGGGATTTCAAAATTTGGTGAATTTGAGCCCACATTTAATTCCCGACAGCTGAACTTGAATAAACTCTCCATGTGGTGCAATAGCATCAAGCATTTGATAAGATTCATCCATTTTGATGGGATGGAAATGATCACAGAAGTAGAAGAACAAAGGAAATTAAATGAGAATTATAGAGTTTCCAAGAAGGTGAACACAAATGAATGGACTCAGTTCAAAAAATTGGATTGGGCATTAAACCGGGTGAGACAGTAGTTCAAGGGTTGATGGTTCAGATCGGGATCAAACCGGCTATATTAAAGTAATATAATTTAGTAAACTATACTTTATTTTAAAAAATTAATAGCTAAAACCCAGAATATTATTTTATTTTACCTATATTTTAAATTTTTAGAGTTTAATTAAATATCAGTAATACAAATAATTGGGATAAAATGAATTAATTTTATTTTATGTCATTATGCGAACATTTGTTTAAATAGAAAACAAAAAATTTAAAGCTAATTTTGTTATCATTTTTTTAAAAAAATTTAATGAACCATATCATCCCATTCTGATTTCATTTTTCAATGTTTCTACCTTTTAAATTTTTTAAAATAATTTTTTCTTTTAAAACAAGAGTCAAACCGGTCAAACCACCAGTCTAATGGTTCAGCGGTTCAACATCGGTTTGATTGGAACCACTCAATCGGACCGGATCAAAGACAGGTTCACTGGTTTACGGTCTGAACCGGTCAATTCGGTTCGGTTTGGTTTTTTGAACATTGCTTGTAAGCATTTTTGTGTGAGTGTTGGAAAAGCATGTTTGCGCAAATCGAGACAATACCCTTATTACATATTTGCCCCATAGATAGTAAATCACGTTGAAAAAGTAGTGTTTGTAGTTAATATTAAAGAAAGTTGTATTTAGTCCCGTTTAGAAGGAAAGAAACTCCCTGGTAGATCGATCGTGTCGCTAAACTTGCTCATGAGATTTGTGGGTGATTTGTTTATCCTTTATTACCCACAATTTCATGTTAGTGTTGGTGCGGTTGTTGATGAAGGTTATAGACTTGACTAATTTTTCACTTATTTGATGCAATTCCTCTGTTGAGTTAATGAAATCCAGCACTAATTTATAAAAAACAAAAAAGAATGAACGTTGGAATGTCATACATTGGATATATCAAAGATATTCATTAATAACATGAAATTACCTACCACTTAATTCAATAGATGCACATTTAGTTTCCATTTTCCCCTTCCATGACCAAAATAAATAATGGATTATACAAATTATTTTTTTTTTAAGAATAAGCACATATGCTTACTTGAATGAAGTAATGGATTTCCTGCCTCAATATTTAAAAAAGTTTATGTAGGAAGGCCATAAGTCTAACAAACAGATTGTAAAAAAAAAAAATAAAACACTTGGTAGCACATTCATGATTCCCAATGAACACCTACATGATGCTTCATAAGTAGAGGGGAGACATTTGAGATTTCGTCTTTAATTTATAAGATATTATTATTTTTTTATTTAGGATCTAAAAACAAATTTTTCTTAGAAAAACTTCTTTGGATTGAAAACAGATGGGCCGAGGAGTGATATCTCGGGCTTATTGGGCCTTGTTCTTTTCTTTTACCATGTGAAAATTGTGACCCTTGTTCCTTTATTTTTAATTTTTGGCCATCTCTTTTCTTCTTTCCTTTGATTACCGTCCTCCACATTGGCCATCCCTCCCAATCGGCGATGGGTGTATCACTTGCATAGCGATACTTCGCCTCCGTTGTCGGTATGTCTTTCTTCCTCTCTCTTTCTGTCTGAGCTTACCTTTAACTGGTGATCAGTTCGAATTTCATTTTACTTTTTTTCCCCATTTCCGGGTGCAAATGAGACGGTGGGGAAATAGTGCTTGGTGATGGCTCCACTGTCAAAGATTACTCATTCAGCAGTGTCAATTGTCTTTGGGTTTTCGTTTTCGTGAAAAATTTTGGTTTTAAGAATCACTTGTGGGGGCTATTAGTCATAATCTGAAACTTAATCCTAGATTGTATCGATCTTCTCCGGGATTAGGGTGCGGAAATCTGACATCAACTAAAACTATTGACGTAGTGATCTTCATTCGTTATCATTTCCATTTGGGTGGTAGAAGGGCTATCTACTTTTATTTTGTATATACACTTGCTTCATCCAACCTAAGACGGTAACGGAACAGTGAGGTCAGGATAAATGAGGCTCTGTTGGACTTGCATTAACCTATAGAATCATATAATTTTTTTTAGAGATATAATTCTTTTGGTTTATGATTACAAGGTCTTTTTCTGTTCAATTGAGTCCCCCCCCCCCCGGGGACAATTTTGAAACTTGTGAAATCGATTGTTTGACTGTTTGTTTCCACCTTTACAGCTCCTTGGTGCATCATTTGTAATCTGAGTTTGCATCAGAGATGGTTGGTCCATCACTAGTTCGGGGCTCAACAATGCCAACTGCTTTGTCTTCGTCTTTATTAATCTTACCTGGCGATTCTCTTAAATGCACTCCTTATCTCCCACCTAGACCTCAAACAAAATTCAAGAGCATAAGGGCTATGTCTGCCGAAGCAGGACATGGTCAATCACCATCTGTTTCTGAAAAGAAGAGTCTACTTGCAGTTGCTTTGGATGTACCTCGTACTATTTGGAAGAAAACATTACGTCCATTGAGTGACTTTGGGTATGGGCGTAGAAGTATCTGGGAAGGTGGGGTTGGACTGTTTCTTTTGTCTGGTACGGTTCTATTTGCACTCAGTTTGGCCTGGTTGAGGGGTTTTCAAATGCGATCCAGATTCAGGAAGTACACAGCAGTCTTTGAGTTTGCTCAGGCTTGTGGTTTAAGCACTGGAACTCCTGTTAGGATTAGAGGGGTGACAGTTGGCAATGTCATTCACGTGAATCCTTCATTAGAAAGTATTGAAGCAGTTGCAGAGGTGTGTTTTATAATTAGCTTAATCTTGTTATGACATGCAATCGTGGTTTGCTGTTTTACTTTTACCCTTACATCCAGCATCAAACTCGTTTGGATTTGGATTTCATTGTTTTGGTTGGTTGGTGCAATACTGCAATATACTCATTCTCCTTATTTTAATTTGCAGATTGAAGATGACAAAACAATTATACCCCGAAATTCATTAATTGAAGTTAATCAGTCTGGCCTTCTTATGGAAACTTTGATTGACATTACTCCTCAAGATCCCGTACCAACACCAACAGCTGGACCTCTTGACCAAGAATGTCAGAAAGAAGGCCTTATTGTGTGTGATCGAGAAAAGGTTAAGGGGTACCAAGGAGTGAGCTTAGATGCATTGGTTGGGATATTTACCCGCATTGGACGAGATGTTGAAGAAATTGGTGTTTTGAATACCTATCTCCTTGCTGAACGAGTTTCTTCTGTCATTGAAGAAGCAAGGCCACTTCTTACAAAGGTGTGATGTATTATCATAAGATGCCAAATTTGAGTGTTAGGGAACTTAGTAGACGGAGCTTGACATGTATAAATATTTTATTACATTCTGGGCATTTACAATTCATGTTCTTGTACATTAAGCATTCATAGGTAGCAAAAGGAAATAGTTTTGGTCAGCTTCAGATCATTTATCAGTAACGTAGAATTTTGCTGCATGCTAATTTAGTTTAATAGTCTAAAAGGTGAGGAGATTATCTCTGTTAATTGTCGCTGTTTGGGTCACTCTAGCAGTTTACAGTGATACTACTGCACTGTAATCATGGACAAATAGGTGAACAAAATGATAATGAGAAGTTTCAGTAACCTTTCTGCTGTGTTTGTATGTTCTCTACATCTTTTTGGTATCCATGTATCTTATTTCTGTTTCTAGAAGTTTTCTTTCTTTTTGTGATTATTCTGGTATGCATTCTAATATCCATGCTTTTGGCTTTGATGTAGTGATTTCCCAGATCAAAGCCATGGCTGAAGACATTCAACCTTTGCTGGCTGAAGTTCATGATAGCGGTCTGTTGAAAGAAGCTGAGAATTTAACGCGAAGCCTTACAGAAGCCTCTGAGGATTTGAGGTCAGTTGTGTAAATTCAGTATGCCCACATACATATAGCTGTGTGGCACATAGACATTAGTGTGGAAAATGACAACTAACTTTTTATTATCTGACCCTGGAATAGATTAAGGAGATTCGGGGTAAATGCATGGACAATTAACAGTTTTTCTTTTAGATGATATCATGTTGTCCTTGTCCTATGTTTAAGATAGACTTGATGGTGTCTATAAATGTTGTTTATAATCATAATTTTGAGTCCAATCGATTTCCTGCCTGTGCTGAAGTATGCAAATGGATTTTGGGACATGGGTAGTCTAGCTATCATGATACCCTTGTATTTTTTCGGTGGGCCCAAGTTTTGAATAGTCAAAGCAATAGCACGTCATTTTGTCGTTTATGAATATCTTGATTGCATGAAAACTCTATTTATTATTTGTAATAGAGTTTGTTCACCATTATCTTGAATTTGTAGTATCACAGGAATTTTAAAAATTAGAAATAGGCTGTAAGATTCTTAATGAATGACTTGTATAGGGGTCATCTTCTAATTTTGGAGATGGGTAAATCCATCCATTATGAGAACGGATTTTAAAAAGTTCATTTTACCCACCCTGAAGTCCATTCCTGAAGTATAACAGCTGATGGATACGATCACACATTTATGCAGAAGGGTTAACTCTTCCATTATGACCCCTGAGAACACAGAGCTAATTCAGAAATCCATTTACACTCTCATTTTCACCCTGAAGAACATTGAGGTAAAAACCCTTTAAAATTGCCTAAAGCTTTAATTTATGGTGAATACCTTTTCCTTTGATGTTTATTTATTATTGCAGAATATCAGCTCCGATATTCTTGGTTTTACTGGCGATGAGACTACAAGAAAGAACCTGAAATTACTTATCAAGTCACTCAGCAGGCTACTCTGAGGTTAAATTCCAAGTGAAATAGAATAGAATATATAGCAGGTGATAAACTATAGAGCTTTTCATCAACCCAACAGTTAAGTGGGACAATGCAATTTCGTCGCATCTGCCGTAGTTTCTTCTTTAATGGCTCCATCAAAGGTTCCGACAAAAGGACACGTTGCACTCTACTGTGTTGAACAACGTCCAGATTTTCGGGGTGTTTTTACCATATCTTGGTGCAGATATGTTACCGTCAAGGTAGCTCTGTGCTGCTCAAATGCATAAATTCTGTTGGATGATGGTTATTTTAAACGATTTGTCATTCCCCAGCTAAAATGCCTGTTGAAGAAGAATGCTATTACAGGTTTTACAGCATTCCCAAATCTTCTTCCATGGTGAAGTTTTTGTTGTTGTTGTTGTGAAACTACATAGTTTAGATCAATACTTTTTACAAGATGCTGCGTGAATTTCCTTGATTAATCTTTTTTCGGTGAGTATAAGGCATACTTTGATTTAGGGAGTCATTCAAAGGGGTTATCGTTGAACATCATAGGTGCGATTTCTTCTTTTACGAGCACATATATCCTTCTATTAGAGGTAATTTTATTTGAGGCACTGTATGGCATTAAATGTAGGCATTTCTGTTGACGGGGATTTGAAGTTTGGTTTATCATGTTGTAAGAGGCTAACCTCTTCTATTAAACCTAACATTGTTGGTAATATCGTAGTTTCTTTTCTTTCATGTTTTCTTTACCTTTGAAAGATGTGCAATTAGCCCTTGTGAATGCAATCTTAATTGTTTGACGTGGGAGCAGTCTTGTTTGGTGACATGTTGAAAAATCAATTTTTGCAATCAATTTTGCAACTCAGACTATTTTTCCAATCCGTTGTTTGAATGTTATGAGGGGAAATGATTTGGACCTGAATTTTGTTCAAGTCAAAATTCTCAACAAAACATTAGTCTAATTGATATATAAAGAAATGCTTACGTACTCTTAGAATGTCATATTATTCATGTTTAACATAATGAAAATGTTTTAAGTGTTATTTCTTGTAGATTTTATATTCCATAAATTTTTTCTAATTATTTCTCTTCTTCCAGAATAAATATTTGGGCTATAGTAAAAGAAATAATTACGAGAAATTTATGGGATATGTGATTTATTGTAGAGAATACTTGGCCCATTTTTATTAAGCAGAGCATAGATGATGTGACACTTTGAAAGTATGTAAATATTTCTCTGATATATATGTTACTCATATAAGGAGTGAGTTTGAATCTTCTAGTTACTGTAGACTCAGTTATTTATTGTTATATTTGACCTTTAAGTTAAGAGTTAGTTAACTATTCTTGATAAGATTGAAAAAAATTGAGAAATTACTTAATTATAATATATATTTTAAATGTATTTACAAGTTATTCTAACTAGTTCGGAGAAAAATTATACAAATATCAATTAATTGTTTTCTTTAATTTCTCTAAAACAGGTAACTACCTCTTATATTTAAAGTTAAGAGCTAGTATTTTGTAATAATCACGTTTTGAGCTGTGATCCACCAAGATTTTGGTCGACCCTTTAATTTATGACACTCACTTTTTGTAATTTAATAAATGGGTGATCGTGTGGATTTGGTTGGCAAAAAAGATAAGGCTTGTACTTGCATTTTAGATACAAATTGTTACGAAAATAAAAAGCTATGTTTAAAACAAAAGTATGGATGTCATTCCATGTTTAAATCATTATCAACACGAGAGGTGAACACTTTTTCCAATAAAAATTCAAACTTAATTTATCATGTTTAAATACAAAAACGTTTGGTTTTCATATAACGTATATTAAAACTGAAAAAAATTTAGAAGCAAATGTTAATAAGTGTGTATGTTTAGATTAGTGATGGAAGTTATTTTTTTTAACATAATTTACAGTTTATAAGATAAATATGTAAGAGGAGTTTTATCTCGAGTTGTGTAAATATGTTTTGATGACTCTATCACAAACACGTTATTGTCCGCGGGGATAAAACATATTAATTAGTTATTCAATGTTTACGTTAGAAAAGGAAACTTCGACTCTATAATGATTTTTATGCTTTTGTAATAACATATAACAAATAAGATAATTTGCATTAGTTAACTTTAGGTAGATAATCCAAATTCTAATATTTAAATAAGCATATAAACATTTCTACCTTTCAATATTTAAACATTTATATATTTATATGGATAGAATTGACATGATGTTTCACATTTAATTTTTATTATATAAAATATAATTTTCATTCTATAGTTCATTGATAACATATTTAACAAATACTTTATAAACGTCGTTGCATTACATTCATTACAATTCGTTGAACTAAATAGCGACTGAAATTCAAATCATTCAATTCAACCACATGTTTTTGTGTCCCTCTGTAAGAAAAAGAAAAGGAATATTAAATTAATCAACTCAATTTAAAGGTAGCGTGTGTATGTAATGAGACGGCTAATCATAGTGGAAGATTGAAAAATCTTACGGGTGATTAATATAAAAATCAATTTATTTTTTTTAAGAGATTAGAAAAGTTAAATAAATTATTTAAAAGTATCTATTTATATCAACCATTATCAATATTGTCATAAAAAAGATTATATATCAATATAAAAATTAGTCAAATTAATTTTAAAAAAAATAATAAATATAAATACTTTAATATCCTATATTTAGTTTCTTTAATTTGTAAAGAAAAATTTAACTGACTCTTATAATTTAAAGAGGTGAGCTAGTATTAATTATAAATAACTTACAAACAAAAGGAGAAGGTACATGTAAAATTTTTAAAAAAGAAACGAATGGCTTGTCTGGAAAGTAATAAAACCTAGGTTTCAAACCTTGGTTTCACAGAATCCGAGGTAAGTATGTGAGAGAGTTTTGTCTCTGCTTATTTAGTTCATGTCTTGCTGCAGAATGTAAGAAAAGTCATGTAAACTTTGCGTTGAATTTTATTGGCACCTTCATATATTTCTTCTATACTTTTAGGGTATCTTTGAATTAATTTTTGAAGAATAACTTCTATTTCGGTTTGTGTAAAAGTTATTTTAGAGAATGGTTTCTAAAAAACCTGAAAAGAATAGTTTTTTGGAAAATTATAGTTTTCATCCCAAACAATGGTTTTGAGGGTTATAAAATAGTATGAAGAATCTGAGTATATTTGTATGACTCAAACAAAATTATAATTTTGAGAGTTAAGAGTTATTTTGCATTTTTTAAATATATTTATCTACCGTTTTTTGAAACAATATTTTATAGTCAAACCATAATTTTAAAAACACACTCAAACATGCTCTTAGTCATATGAGATTCGGAAGCAAACAAAAGGAAAATTTTTAGGAGTTGAATTTAAGGAAAAAAAAATAAAAGATTGGGTTTATGAAGTTTGATTAAAAGAAGATGTAAGATGAAAGAGCAAGAATAATTCATTAAAATTTTTTAACCCCACTAACTTAGAATTTCTATAACTTCCGTATCTGTCCGTTAAATAACTTTAATTCATATTTCTTCCATCTTCTAGAACATATAAACATAATTATTTTTTGTTATCTGTAAGAATTGAAAATTTTATGTTTGATCAATTAATTTTTTATGCACAAACTACCTTTTATTTATTATTACTATTACTATTTATTATTAGTGTTATTACTACTGCTATCATTAGGGATGAGCAAAAAAACTGAAAATCGAACTGAAATAATTCGGTTTTCGGTTCGGTTTTTTCGGAATTTTTCGATTTTAATTTTTGTTTTAATTCGGTGTTTGGTTTTTCGGTTCGGTTCCTATGAAAAAAAATTTAGTTTTAACCAAAAAACCGAATTATATAAATAATATATATTTAAAAAATAATATATTATATTTATATTAATAAATTATTAAATATTTTTGATTAATTCGGTTAACCAAAAAACCGAACCGAAATAGTTCAATTATTTCGATTCGATCAATTATTGTAATAGTTTTCGGTTTGGTTTTCATTTTATGACAATTTAGCTTTTTCGGTTTTTACCGAAAACTGATTGCTCAAGTCTAGCTATCATCATCACTATAGGAATTATTTGAGTGATAAAGTGTAAGTAAAAAGTGAAAAAAAAAAGGGTTAAAGTATAAAACCACCTATCAAATTTTTCAAAATGTGCATCTGGCACCGTGCGATTTTCTTGGATGCAAAAATACGTTTATTTGGCAACTTCTTTCTTTCAGAGTTTGAAAATGTATTTTGGATTCAAAAATCCATTAGTTTATAGACTTCAGCGTTCGACAACTCTTTTTTACAAAATCTATTCCGAGCAAAAAACTCTTTCTTTGCAAAATGTATTCTGAATTCAACATTTATTCAAATATAAATACAATTTGAACAGAAGTTATTTTCTAAATTGCATTCTATCCAACACTCATTCTCCGAATCATTATAAATATCTACCAAGCATCCCTTACCTTTTTTCAACTTTGGTGGGCCCTACCTATTTTATTAAATGATTATTTTTTTAAAAAAATCATTCTCCAGCTCTTCTCGCCTCCCGGGCACCTTCTTCTTCCTCAACTTTTAAAACACAGGAGAAACCACAACATAACCATCCCTTCTCTATGTCTATAATCTGGGCCCATGACGTGTGCAGAGTCTAAACTCTTCTTGGCCATCCAATATTCCGGCCGCCGCCGTCTTTGACTGATGGCTCATATGATTACCAGTCACATTCTCACACTCCACTCACTCTCTTCTCACAGCGTAGTCTTATCTTCTGAGATGATTATCCATTCAGCATCCGCTTCACTTCCACCCTCCATTAACCTGTTCACTGCAACCAGATGAATTGGATTATCAAGAATTGCAGGTTCCATGCAACCATCAAACCTGTGAGCACACGAAAACACAAAGGAATACGACGAAGATGGCGTAAAGATGCATCGCCACTTCTTTCTTACTACTTTTCTAGGTGGCCCTACCATACTTCAAAATGCAGCACACTTTAAATTTTGTTCTTATGCATGTTACGAATATTAAGTTCTGATTATAGGCCATACGTACATGCGATGAACAGTTAAAAATTGTTAAGAAACCCTACGTTGATGAGAAATTTTCAAAAACATTGACAGTAATTTAGTATTAAAGTGTTTGAAGATCTCTTTAATCAAATAAAAAAAACTAAAGTGGATAAGTGTAAAAAAAAAAGTTAAGTTAGGATTTTGCTCATAATCTATAAACACCAAGGTTTTAAATTTTGCGGCAGATATCAAAATATTGCTAAAAGGTAATATGTAAATGCTTCTGTAACCTCCATTTAACACAACTTTAACATATCATTGTAAAATTTTAAAACTTCAATATAAAAATTTTTCAAATTATTTAATAACTTTTGATTCTTTACTAAAATCTTAAAATCCTCAAGTTTTAAGCCAACACTAAATTTTGGGGTCGTCGCTTGGGTTTCTCTCTCTAAAATGTTCCGCTAAATCCAACTAAAAAAGGCAAGTCTTTATTTTTTGGAAAAATTACTATAAAATTCCATGTAAGAGAATTAATATCAGAAAGGTTCTAAGAAGTTATCGTTGTAAGTAACTTGAATTGGTTTGAGTTGTTAATGAGACATTTCAGATATTAATTCTCTTACATGGCACTTTATAGTAATTCCCCATTTATTTTTTTCACCCCACAGTTTAAGACAATAAAACCCGAACTCCTTATAAGGAGGGGCCAGAAGGGGCCCACACATACACGTGTCATTTGCTAGTTGGGTTGTAAGAACCACAGCCTCATTTATAAGATCTGAAGCGTGGGGTATAACAGTAACTTTATACAATTGATAAATGGTTAGCTCCTTTTCTTACCCTTGGCTTTGAACCAAGCCGTGGGTACGGAAAAGATTTTACTGGGAGATGCAAAATCTACCTCAATAATCTCTACATGTCGGGAGGATTAGGGTTTGTTTGTTTCCATTTTCAAAAATAACTTTTTTTTTTGTTTTTGAAACACGAAAACAAAAAAAAAAGTTGTTTGGTATTTTGTTTTTAATAAGTCGTTTTTAAAAAAATAAAAAAGGAACTTGTTTTTAAAAACTAAAGGGTAAATATGCACTCAGTACTCTTATCCAATATCCTAATCTATTTAATTGTGCAATTTTACCCTCAATCCAAAGTGGTGCAATTTTGCCCTTAGTTAATAGATGTTCTTTTTTTTTTTTATACTTTCATCTAGTATCAGGCGTTCTTTCTGAATTCTATCACCAGGTGTTCGAGCAATCGACTAATTCGGATTAAGCACTTATGTGACCCTTTGAATGACAAGCTCTCCAAACAAATTTTAATACTGTATCCATGGTTCAAACTTAAAACCTTATATATGCTGGTTCGACACCTTACCAATCCAACCAAACCGTTTGTTCGTAGTTAATAGATGCTCTTAACTCTGTTAGATTTGATACCTGGAACCATGCTACGTGGCGCCGGAGGACCATGAAGAGCGATGTGTTCAACTTTAGGGTCTTGCTGTTGGAGATCATCAGCAGCATGAACCCGGCCCTCCATGGTGGATTGGGTCGTGCCACTGATAAAGAGCGAGGAGTTCCTCGGAATCTATGGCTGGTGAATAGGGAGGTCGTCAGACACAACTATTATAAGGCGGCTGAGACGACGTTGGCGGCGAAGTGCGTGTGGTCGACAGCAGAGAACAGAGAAGAGGCCGTCGATGTCGGAGGCAGTGGAGTGACTTGAACAGGCGAGGAAGAGGATTGAGGTGACGTGGATATGGAGGGTATGAGGCGCCGGGAGGGATGAGAGGAACCAATGTAACGGAGTTAAGAAAATCTGTTAACTAAAGGTAGAACAGCTTCACTTTTATTAGGCTGAGAGCAAAATTACACCATTAAGGGTATCTTTAGTAATACCTTTTTTTAAGTGATTTTACGCAATTCAAGATAAACATTACACCATTAAATAGATTAAGCTGCTGCTGGATGAGAGAAACTGAAAAATAAAAACAAATTTTAATGATTAATATTAAGGTTTTTAACGACATGGTCTAAATGTCCCATTTTAAAATTTTCAGATCTAAAATGTCTCCTCAACGATTTTCTGTGTAATCAATGCTCTTCTGAAAAGATTTTCTGATTATTTATTTTGACTCTTTTTTAAAACAGTTATCTAAACATAGTTTTTTGCCTTTTTTTTTGTTGAAAATCTTGTTTCTATGAAAAAAAAAACAGAAATAAACAGACACTTGATCTATAATTATCAGTTAGGGGATTACCACCCAGAAATCTATCAAAGAAAAAAAGAGAAAGTGTGAGGTGTCATGTCATTTCAGAAAAAGAAACTCTTCAAGATGAGTCATTGATTTTGTCATGAAGAAAAGTATGAGGAATCTTGAAGATAATAATAATAATGATGGACCGCATGGAAAAGGACATGGATTGACCAATGAACAGGGCACATTGATTATTCTTCATCTTCTTTTTGGAATTTTAAACTATTATTTTATCAACTTCCCACATCTTAATTTAAATAAATAAATAAATCAAAAGTCTATTTATTCGTCCCAATTCAAGCCACTTGGCTGCTCTTTATTGCCACCACTAGTCTCATCTAGACTATTTCTCACATTTGACTGATTAGTCTAATATGTCAATTTAATGGTGGGCATGATTCTTGATTTAGAAAAAAAATCCTCATACCTATAATTTATTTATTATTCAATTTTGAGACATGATACATGATTTAGATAAATAATACAATTTGATTTGATGTTATATCAACTCTATATGCTATTAAGTCAAAATATGCGTTTGGACTTTAGTTTCGCCTTTTTAATTTTATTTCATTTGTTTCTTGATTATTTTTTTTTTAAAAAAAACTGAATGTATTATAAGTTAGACCTTTTTTTTTTTTTTTTGAGGATAAATTTAGACCTGTTATTGAATAACTCTACATACTAATTTTACCAGATATAAAAAAGGTCAATGAATGTCCTTTGAAATTTCATCTTATTGTTAGTTAGCAGCTAGTCAATTGTACTTTGAGCATCATAGCTTTGGAAAGTGATTGTACGTAATCCGGGATAAGTATGTGAGAGGAGTTTTGTCTCGGTTTGTATGAAAGTATTTTTAGAAGCTGTTCTTAAATATGCTCTTTATCTCGTTAATTATTATTTTTTTCATTGATTTACATTATGATGAATAAGTTCCACCTAAGATGATCAATGATCAATGTTCAAAAGATTGGTCTTTATTTACCCGACTTGTGTAATTATTTAGTTGGAATCATCTTCTGGAAAGCAATGATTGTAAGGGATGAATTTGCCTTTTCCCATGAAGACTGAATAGGCTCACCTTCGGGGGAGAGATTGTTAGGATTTTTAAGCCTAAAAGAACTTAAGTTGTTATAGGTAAGGTATAAAAAATCGCTACCGACAGGTTGGTTTAAATCGGAAAACGGCAAACCGGCTACTGGTCCAGTTTGGTTCAATGGTTGCTATAACGTTATAAAAGCATATTTATATAAGTCAAGAAGATAAAACTTCTCTCACATGTTTATCTCGTAGAACATAATTATATTACTTTCGAAAAGTAGTTTGTACCGCTAACCCAAACGAATCATAAGAGTCCTATTTCTTTCTTTTTTTTTAATTGAAGATGTAAGAAGTACTTTTAATACATCATGATAGCATTCACTCCACTTAATCCTAAAGATGATAATATGGGTTGAACCGGTAGAACTAATCGGTTAACTACACAAAAAGTGATGAGTTGGATTGGTAAAATGACAACTTTTTTCTTTTGAAGTGAGCCTTTCCTAATTCAATCTGTCAACTTGCAACCCATCAATTTTTTGTTGGTTGACCCATTTTTATTTTGATTTTAATAAAAAATTGTTATTTTGCATTTTAAGAAGCTTGAGTGCATGCTTATTTTGTTTTTTTTTTCTTTTTGCCCCAAATTTATATTCAGATTTTTATTCTTCTCGATATTTAGGTGAGACGGCTTATTTATTAGATAGATTAAAAAAATAAATTTCTTGTTGGCTAAAAAAAATTAAGAAGAGATTCTTTTCCTGTGAACTATGCAAAAATTAATATTAATAATTATATTAGATATTTTGTAATCTTATAGACTAATAAATAAAATAGATACAGTACATGTCAACTATTTAAAATTGTTTAGATTATTATGTGATATTTAAAATTAATATGTTCAATCAATATTTTACTTTAAATATAAAGAACAAAATAAATACAATTCTTTCAAAAAAAACAGAATAAATTTATTATTGGAAAATTAAAAAAAAAACAAAAGGAAAAGGAAAAGGGAAAAAAAAGAGTGAGTGGGGCTCTGAGAACGTGATATGCACAAGAGCTTTGGACACCGCGGCTCTGCGAGCCCCATATAAATACGCACTGCTTCTTGATTCGTCCTCCATTATTTTCCACATCCTCGCGACAAGGCCCGCGCAGATCACAGACCGTTTTCTTCTGCTTTCGCCTCTCAATCCCTCATTCTCTCCCTGCCTCCCCAACATGGCCGATCAGCTCACCGACGACCAGATCTCCGAGTTCAAGGAGGCTTTCAGCCTATTCGACAAGGACGGCGATGGTCTCATTTCCCAGATCCTTTCTTTCCTTCCTGCTTTTTTTATGGCTTCTCTTTCGTTTTCTTGGTTTTTTTCATTTATTTTGATGCGTAATTTTGCTTTGTGTGTTCCTTAGATCTGGTTTCAATTGAACGGATGTTGTCTGTGTCGAATTTCCTCCATTGCTTTTTGAAATTGACATAATCTGCGGGATCTAGGGTTCCTTCTTGTTTGACTTTTCGCTTTTGATTTTAGTTTGTGGGTTTTTGATGTGTAATTGTTCATTTGATGAATGTCTGTATTCTCTGATTCTGTTCCTAGGAAATCATTTCACTTTCGCATTTCGGTTTTAATCTCCGCGAGAGATTTATTTCGCCTTGTGATGCGGTCGGATGGCTTTTGCGGATAAAAACGTTTTTGCTTTGATTTAGGACAGTTCAACACGGAAAGGGCCTTCTAAATTTAATGCATCGGAGCAGTCTTTTTTTTTTTTAACTTTTCTATTGCCTATGCGGGTATTTCTGAGATGAATTAGCCCCGTTTGTGACATTCGGGTTGGACTTTATGGTCAGTGGATCTATTCGTGTCATCCGGTCTATGAGAATAA